>NDGN011505050.1:12726-27651 GCA_002564285.1 Tympanoctomys barrerae
TCTCTCTCTCTCTCTCTCTCTCTGTCTCTCTCTGTCTCTCTCTCTCTGTCTCTCTCTCTCTTCCTGACACTCTCTCCCACTTGTGGTTGGAATACCTTTTAACAGATTCAAGACACCTCTCTGGTGCTGAGTACACTTTAAGCTGTTGACGATATGTAATTTTCTGCACTTCAAACCACTGCTCTCCCTTCTGCCACCCCTGAAGAGCTATTAAAAAGAATTATTGCCCCAATCATAGGCAACTTTTCAAACTTTGTCCATTAAGTAACTATTAGGCTACATATTGATACTAACATATGAACTATGTCAACACTGTTAAAGTATGCATTTAAGATGACATATAAAAAGTCATTTCATCCAATAATATTTTAATAGTATATACTTACATTCTGAAAAAATGTAGAAATATATTTAAATTATGTAAAAGCAACAATTAAATTGCTGAAATGCTTTTAAAGAAATGAATCTAAAGATATGCTTACAAGTAAATTAATTTTATCTACTTCACAGTTAGTCTGAAAGCCTATTGTTATCTTAAAATATTTTTGCAATACCTTTTCTGAAATGGCCTTCCAAACCAACTTGGTAGGCACTAAAGAAAATCAGACTCCATTTTAGTCATCTTAAAATTTATTTTTATCATAATTATTATTACCCCAAACAAAAACAGTTCTAGCTAAGTTGCCACCTGCTTATACACTACCCTATATGTCAACTAGCTTTTTGCTTACAAACCTTTTATCTGCTGCCAAAGAACAGAGAGTTTTCACTATTGGAAAATGAACATGACACAACCATTAATAAAAATTTCAAAAAAATATTAAAGAATGTCAAGACAATAAGCGCAAACAAATGGTTTTTTAAAATAGAAATCCTTGGGGTCCTATCAGTCACTGGATGTGTGAGGTCTATGCCATTTTCTGATAGGATTACTGAACATCTTTTTGATCAGAAAACATATGGAAACACCAAATGGAATGGCTGCGAGGGGCTAAGGAAGGGGAAATGGGGAGTTACTGTTTAGCAGGTATAGATTTTTTACTGCAAGCTAAAAAAGCTCTGGAGATTGAATGTTCACCAATGTGAATATATTTAAACCTACTAAACTATACACTAAAAATACTAATTCTTATATGTCTTATAGTGTACCAGTGATGGAAAACTTTTTTAGAGCTTTCAGTGATAACAAACAGCCTGCTGCCATATACGTTCCAGAGGTTCACTACTGCAGCATTAACCCATGATTAAAATTTTTTAAAAATTAAGTTAGGTGAAATAAATGTATTTCTCACATAATGACCAAGTACATTTTAGATGATAACAATATGTTACTATGATTATCTGCACTGTTAAAATACAAATATATATAATATATATGTATATACACATATACATTATGTATATAAAACCAGTCATACTATGAAAATGTTAACATACTTAGTATTTTATTTCACCCTGTGGAAAATTTAAAATTATACTGATAAAAGTGGGACTTCTTCATGTCCCATGATGTAATTCTCTATCTCTTTTCTCTACCCAGGTCTCCTTCTCTGTTGCTACACATCCTTCCAGAGGTATTCTGTGCCTATGCACCTCAAGGGAAGCTTAACCCTTCAATGATGGCATGGTGTACCCAAAGCACTACATGTTGCTTTTGTCATTTAACTGCACATATCAGAATTATTTTTATGTGAGCAAGCAACAAGGACTTTTAGTTGTTTTTCACAATGTGACAGACTGGCCTTATTGACTGCTTCTATTTACTGATGTCTCTATGATGCACATCATACATAGTTGGCAACAATCAGGCCTAAGAAATAGAATTTTCTTTCTTTTTATTTTATTTAATGCATTTATTTATTTTTATATATTTGGTACAGAGTCTCACCACGCAGCTTGGACTTGTAGTGATACTCCTGTTTTCAGCCTCCCCAGAGTTGGGATTATAGGCATGTGCCACCACGCCCAGTCTGGGTGGCTGGCTCAGCACTCCAGGTGGGGCCAGTGAGGCATGTGGTGCTGGAGATTGAACCCAGGCTGAGCTGAGCTATCTTGCTGGCCCTTTTTCTGTCTTTTTAAAATGAAATTTTAAAATAAAATTAAACTCTTGGGTTAGGGGGTAGTATGTGTAAGTCTCCAGGTTCAATCCCCAGTACTGCAGGAGGGAAAAATCAAACTGTCCTTTCAGAGGCCACACTCAAAAAGATAGAGTCTAAAAAAACATTTTTTACCTTAAAAGTAGCAAAGGCATCTGAAGCAATATCAAATGTTGACAATTCAACATACTTGAAGAAATCCCGGAATTGATTAGAAAAGAGGATGATTTTGGCAAGTGGCTCATGCCGAATGCATTCTCTCAGCATAATCCCACAACGCAAGGCGATCTGTGGGGCTTCATACCTACAGCGTAAATAAGAGAGAAATATAGAAATTTGTTATCCCATTAACAAAATAATATCAGTGATATCAAAAGAAGCACTTCAGTACTGCCACTAATGGAAACACAGATACCATTTGTCAAGTTCATTCAAGAATTATTCGTTCATGACTCCCTGGCCAGCACATATTCCGGATGCTGGGGATACTACAGTAAACAGCAAGCTCTTGTATGATAGTCTTCATATTTTAGTGAGAATGTGTCTGGTGAAGGGAGAAGGGAGACTTAAACAATGCAAAGATACTTTTGTATGCTCCGAAGTGTTGTGAAAACTGAAGACAGTAACAAGGGCAGTACTACGGAGCATGACTTAATTGTGGGAGTGAATGATTACTTAATTTTTCCTGATTGAACGGAACAGGCAAAACATTCCAAGCAACTATACTAAAGCTCCAAGGCAAGAACTAGCGTGGTGAGTTGGAGTGGTGATGACGGGCCTGGCAGCGAGTGGTGTGGTGCCAGGCAGGAGACTGTGGGCCAAGGAAAGTGGCTTGGTCTCAGTTTAAGCTGCTGGAGGGCTCAAGTCAAAAACTAACACACTCTGAAGTTATAATGGCACTTTTTTTTGTACCAGAAATCGAATTCAGGACCTTGTGCTTGCCAGGCAGGCACTGTGCCACTGAGCTATAACCCCAGCCTGGATATTTATTAAAGATGATATAAGGTGGGATATATTTTCTAAAATGTCAAGGAAAATAGTACTTACAATTAGTGATAGAGTCTTTAGGAGACTATAAAATAAAGGGCGTTGGCCTATAGAAAGAGGTAATGATAAAAATCCAGCCTTAGTAGTATTACATTTGTAGGCCTCCATCACTCAGCCCTAACTCTAACTTTCCAGTTTTGTCTCATCACACTCTCCATTTCCCTGGAGTATGCCATTTCCTGAGATGGAATTCCTCTCATACTTTCCACCAAGATTCTCATCCTTAAAGGTTTAGTTTAAATACCACTTCCTCAAAGTCTTTCATAATTGTCCACCCTTTAGAATCGTTCTCTTCCTCATATTTCAACTAGAGCTGTCTGCAACTTCGCTGGAGCATTTTTCTCATCCTGGGTTATGTCACACTGCCTAATAAATCTGCGTCTTTCACCTCATTGCGCTTACTTTGGTAATTCCCCCTCTCTCCTCCACCCTTCCCTGTTTTGTGTCTACGTCTTACTAATTGTTGTTTCCTTCCATCTCCACTCCAGGCTCCAAAGAGTGCCTCGCCTAATGTTTTTTCATAAAGTAGACATGTAACGAATTTAATTAACTTCAAGCTCTGACTGAATTTCCTAATACTAGAAGATTTTAATGAGGCCAAATTCTGGCTTTTATAAAAGCTATATAATCTCTAGCCAACACTTCTAATTTCATTTCCAAACTGAGACCATCCATAAAAGTTTCCAACTTTTGGGTAAAATTAGTTCTTTTTCCTTTGGTTAAATTTATTGGAACCATCTGTGATACACTGATGAGTTATTCTTAAGAATCAAGAGAACATTTTAAAAATATTCCTCTGGCCAGATGTAGCACACACCTATAATGCCAGTCCTCAGGAGACTGACTTTTTTTTCTTCTGTATTTAGGGCAGGGTCTACAAGGTTTACAGGGTCTACATCAGACTCGTAGTGATGCCCCTGTTTACAGCCTCCCATGCTCTGGGATTACAGGCATGTGCCATGACACCAGTCTCAATTGCCGCATGCCCTGGGGGCAGGGCCAGCACAGCAAGCAAGGGATCAAACCCTGGCCACTGCATGCTCTGCCTAAGCAGGTGCTTTAGTCCGCTGAACTATCAGGTCAGCCCTAGGAGCCTGAGACATACGAAAACTGCAAATTCAAGGCCAGCCTGGGCAAACAAGATGCATCTCCAAAAAGTAGTCTAGTGGTGTAGCTCAGTGGTGGCATGCCTCTGGGTTGGATTCCCCAGTACTGCAAAACCAAATCAAACCAAACCAACCAAACCCAACATACTCCAAGCTCCCTCTTGGGCAGAACACTTATCAGTTTAACCCAGTAGTTTGCCCCAATGGTGAAAATGTCATTTCCTGAAATACAACTGTTTAAGGTTAGGAATACAGTGCAATAAATACATAGGGAAGTTCCTGATTTTCCTCACTGCCCTCCACCAGACTTGTAATTCACATATATTATTTCAACCTGACTATCCTCTAAAAGACCGTCTTTTGATAGGTTATTGCTTACTACATAAAGAGGCTTAACACTCATATCCTTAGGTCTGGTAAAGAATCAATATTTATCTCTCCTAATCTGTTCTACTTATGGATAAATTATCTGATGACAGGATCATGACTAATCATTCTGGCTAACCTATAGCAGGTTTCTAACAAAGGTTAATCTGATGAATACCGGCTCACTATTTTTGTAGAATCAAATCATACCTTCCCTCCTGATTTATAATTGGATAATACAGACTTAGCTATAATTAATATTACTGACCATGTATAATCATTCAAATAATGACAGCATAGGAAAGGATTCCTTTTAAACTTAATGAAAGCCAAAATACAGGAGCAATTGTATCAACTAGCAGTGAGCCACAGTAATCATTACGTAGAAGATGGCTAGAAGTGAGCTCTTCTGCAAACAAACTCAACTTGAGAACAAAGATTATATTACAGAAAGAGAAAATGACTTTTGTTATTGTTGGGAGCAAACAATGTCAGATGCACTTAGGCAACTTTTATAAAATGTCATTCTTCAAACACTTAGCCTTCTCAATGGAATCAAGAAAGTTTACTTCTAATCCAGAAATATTTGCTTATTTTAAAAATAATTAATTAACTTTGCCATTCAATAGGCCAGAAGCAGTAACAATGTAATACTGAGGAGTACCCTTAACATCCAGATCGTAGGGTCTAAGAACCAGTCCCATTCCTCACACACACAAAAAAAACCAAGGTTCTTGGTAGAAATTGCAGCTCTGCAGAAAGTGTTTCAAGTTGAGCCTGGTATTTCTTATTGCAGTAGAAAGGAAAGAAGCTCTCAGAAGCTATTTTTTTGAAAGACACTACTCAGAGGGGGCCAGATGGTCAATTCAGCATTAAGAAGAAAAATGTATGCAACTAAATAAGGCACATGGAGAAATCCACTAGTTATTAAGATACAGTGGGGGAGGGGAATGAAGTTCACTGAACAGCAGTGGGAATCTCTAGGATACTTACTACTCTATAAAATGATCTATGGCAGCATTTGTTCTGCCTCTGACATTTGAAATCTTTCTGGAGTAACCAAATGGGTATAGTGGATGAAGAAAATTTATAATCTATAAAACTACCACTAAATAAAGAAGGAATGACTGATTTTGAAAATTACCTTTCTGTAGTTCCTAATGAAATGACTGAATGAAGCAATGTTTCTCAATGGATGATAAAACCATTAAATATGAATGATGGGAAATTTTATTTTATTTCCTTTATCTTTTTGTGGTTTTTTTTTTCCTTTTTTTTTTTTTGTACCAGAGATTGAATGCAGGCAGTACCTTGCTCTTGCCAGGCAGGCCCTTATTTCACTGAGCTATCCCTCCAGCCCTCTTTTTGTAGTTTTTGAGAGAAGGTCTTACTTCTTTCAAAGCTCAGGCTGGCTTTGAACTAACTATGTAACCCAGGCTGGTCTTGAGCTCATAGCAATCCTCCTGCCTTAGCATCCTGCCTTAGCATATGCCACCATGCCTAGCCTGGGAAACCATAATGAATTAGACTGTCATCACTGGGGTCCATCACTCAATCTTGACAATACTAAAAGTATGTCTCCTGATGTGACGAAATATAAACTATGCAGAACCACCTATAAAATATTACCAAAGGAAAAATTGAGTTAAGTCTAATTTAAATATAAACTCTGGAAACATAGAGCGTAATGGGACAAGTTAAATGATACTACATGAAGGCAATGAGACAACTCCACAATGGAGGATATTGTGCAGAGTAAATCATTCAGTATTTTGACAAATCAATAGCACACAAAGTATGTGTGTGGTGGAGGAGTCAGGTATTGATCAAAATGAAAGGACTTTAACCTTTTTGTTTTAAGACAGGGTATTGCTTTGTAGTTCAGGCTAGCATGGACTCACTATGCCACTGAAGCTAGCCTGGAACTGATCTTGATACTCCTAACTCAGCCTCCTAAATGTTGGGATTACAGGGGTGTACCACCACATCTGGCACTTAAGCTTTTTTTGACATAAGTAAAAATCACACCCATATATAATAACTGAATCATTTTAGGACACTTATTTGAATATTTGTACAAATCAATTATGAAAAGTCTTTTTCTTTTGGAAATCAAGGAAATGTAAGTATGAACTGGGTATTGGTTATTACAGAAGTACTGATAATTTTTAAAAGTACAATAATGAAATTGTGGCTATACATAAATACTGCCTTTTTATTTTCAAGAAGCTTGCTGAAGTGCTTAGAGATTTATTTTAAAACACTCCAGCCCCTTCCCCCAAAGTGAGGAAGGGATGGGACACACTGGGGAAATAGAGGAAAGAAGTCTAGTGAAATAATTATGATTGCTAGGGTTGAGTGGTTGGGGGTATGAGATTCCTTTCTTATACTTTTGGATGTGGCTGAGATTTTTGTAATAAAATTTTTACAAATAGGACTACTGGGAAACATTCGTACCCTAAACATTATAATGACATATGGAACATCTTCCACTTGCTCCAGAGCTTCATGGGTAACTAAGAGAAGTTCAGTGACCTCCTCCAGTTCTCTCAGTGCCCTGGAGTATCATTTGCCTGGGCCAGAGAACAAATCCATTTAGAATGAGAAAGGCCTTTATGAAAGCCCTTTTCATAGAACTTGGGCTCCAAATGCTTTGTATCACATGTCCAGATGATTCTCCTTGATATACACGTGTCGATTTCTTTCTGCCTTGCATTCTTTTTGGTTCAAAATAGCATATTACTATTGTATCCTTAGTATTTCTGTCTGATGAATAAATATACCAATAGTTATTTGCTAAGTTTTCTAGGAAGTTCACAACAGGTAATATAGTAAAAATCCTCACCTTTAACAGAGGACTAACTCTGTAGCATTCTACCACAAACTAGAAAACTGTAATGGGGGAAACTTATTGTGGAGTGACAGTTATGATTAGGGTTCTCATTGCCTATCCTGTCCTTACTGAATTGCAAAAAATGCACTTATTTTATGATGGGACAATCCATTTTGGGGTCTATTTATTATAGAAGTTTAGTACACCCTAACTAATAAACAACATATTCCTTTTTTCAGAACTGAAAGACATGATTCCTCAGCAGTATTGTTTTGCATCAAAACCCAAAGTAATCATAGCATACTTCTTCAGTCAACAGTGATAAATGCACAGTCATAGCAATCTAAATGTGATTATTAATGAAACTAAAAATAGTGATAAAGTATATTGGGAAAATATGGGGAAGGAAATAGAGTAACAGTGGCAGTCAAAAAAAAAAAAGAAAAACTAAAAAGGATGATAAATTTGATAAAACAAAATGTTAGTACAATCCATTATTTGCAACACAGAGATAAAAGCATGATAAAAATAATGAGTGAATATAAAAGAAGAAAGTGGTTGCCTTTGGGCAATGAGACTGAAGGATGGAAATACAAAAAGCAAAGAGCTATGGTTTGTGCATGCACCAGATTTTTAAACTGTATTTATGTATTAATATTGCTGAATGCTTACAAATATATAAGAACCCACAGGTGACATTGGTTCTATGGGACAGCAGAATCAAAAACAGGAATACAATAAAATAAAAAGTTAAGGTGATTTTACCCAGTAGAATTAAAAGAAAAAAAGAGCGTAGGGGAAGAAAAAGTCTTGCAATCTCAGGCATACCACCACCCAGATTCTGGTCCTTAGATTTCTAGTGGCCTGAAAAAGTCTAAGAAACACAGACACACAGACACACACACAGACACACAGACACACACACACACACACACGTCTCAAAAAAATCAAAGATTCTACTATCTGGCATCACTTCAGTTTTCTGTTTCCTCCATTACATATATACAATGATATTTAGTTTCTTCCCATGTAGAAGCATGTCACTTTGGCAAGTGCTAGCTACTAAAAACATTCTTGTACTTATTATTTGAGCTTTCAGAACCTGTGTATGTCAAAGTCTGTGTGTGTGTGTGTGTGTGTGTGCATGTGTGTGTGCGCACACGCACATGTGCCTGTACATAATGAGACACTTCCGATTCACGTAACTGCATAGCTACAAATAATGCACAGTAAGAGGCACAAACAATATTATAATAAAAAGAAATGGTAGAAAAGTGGTGAAATGAGGGGTGATAAATGGAACATAATATTTAGAAATAGAAAGGAGAAAACAAAGGATTTTGCTATAGCTTAAGTAATCTTAGAGACACAGATTTGGAGGGCTGATCTTAAGAATGGTAAACAGCTGTCCTGTGGTTCCAAAGTGAACTGACCACACTACCAGTGAGGCTAATGCTGCCTGTTTCATGTGTGTGGTGTCAGGAATCCAACCCAGAACTCCATACACTGCAGAAGCACTGCAGCAGTCAGCCACAACCCCATCTTATGTACTTCCAGTAATTACTTTAAAAGCAAATACTTTAAGAGGAAGCCGGGAACCTACCCTTTGAGCAGCATAAATAGGATGTGAGGATGAGCACTAATATACTCCACAGTAGGACTCCGGGTGCCTATCTGTCTCCTTAGGATGTTGTTAAAAATCTGGGTCACATCCTTTTTTCCCTGTTGAAGAAACAAAGCACCATTAGGTTGTATACTTTAGTGGGTGAATTGTACAGTGTGTGAAATGCACAAATATATGCAGAGATAGTATCATTCTTTAAAATATACAAAACATTGATTTAACTGTTTTCATTGATCTTTAACAAGCTATGCTTTCAAACACAAAGTTCACAAAATGAATGCAGTTCATTCCCACAGGGTTTGTACTGTAGGAAACTGGACCAGTCAAGAGCCCATTTCTTACAGCAGTAAACATAGTGACACAAAAGAATGTAAGATGGTAGCAAATATGATAGAATTGAATTTTTATAATACTTTTTTACTTTTTAGCTTCATTCCAGAAAAAATTAAACTTTCACAAACAAGGAAGAAAAATAGATACAAATATAAAGTCAGAATTTTGGTAAACTGTTAGAACCAAATTCCGGGGCCAGTAAGGTACCTCAGTGGTCTAAAGCACCTGCTTAGGCAAGCACACAGGGACCATGGCTCAATCCCTCGCACCACATGCCATGCCAGCCTCACTCCCAGGGTGGGCTGAACCGGCCACAAAAATAAAATAAAAATTATAATAATAAAGAAATAAATAAAAAGAATCAAATTCCTTTTTCCTTAGACCTGCTACTAGTAATTTTGTCCCCTTTGTTTTACTCTTCTTGCCTCATGGTACCTTCATTTTAAAAAAAGTAATATATAAGTTTAAAGTATGACTTTTCTAGCCAGTTGTGGTGGTACTTTCCTATGATCCCAGAACTTGGGAGACTGAGGCAGGAGGATCACAATGAATTAGATGCCAGCCTGTACTACATACTGGGTTTAAGACCACCCTAGACTACACAGTGAGAGCCTGTCTCAAAAAATTTTTTTAAAAAAAGTCTTTATTATGTGGGTGTCCTGACTGAAGCGATCATAAGCAATTAAAACTAGCCTACAAAAACAGAAGGGCCCATGCAGTGCCATTCGCCTGAGCCAGAGAAGACAGCCCTTTGGACAAGAGCTCCTCTTTCTTACATGCCCAAACCTGTCTCCTGGTTCTTGAAAAGCAGCTCTAGGGGAGACCCAAGTTTATTATATGGAAATAAGGAAAAGGATATTGCACTCTTAATCACTGACCTGTAAAAGAGGTTCTTAGTTTCTCTCTCCACTTTATTTTCTTAATGAATTTAGGACAGGGTCTACAGGGTGTTCAGGGTCTCACTACATAGATCGAACTCAGTGATTCTCCTGTTTTCAGCCTCCCAAGCTCTGGGATTACAGGCGCGTGCCACCACACCCAGTCTCAGTGGCTGTCTCAGCACACCCCAGAGGCGGGGCCAGCACTGCATGTTGGGGATCAAACCCTGGCCGCTGCGCTCTACCAATCAGGTGCTTTAGTCCACTGAGCTATCTGGCCAGCCCTCTTTATCCACTTAACAACATGGCAACAAATGAAAATCTGATCGTGTCACTCTCTCCTTTAAGAAAACTCCTCAGTGTCTCCTTTTGGCTTTGAAAACAGTCTAGTGCCTTCCATGAATGGGCGCTTGCCTACCTCTCCAGCCTCATCAGATACCTATTGCTTCCAAAATCCTACATCAAACACTGTTCCTATCAAATGAGTGTGCTAGTACATGTACTAACATAGCCAGTCTTTCATACCCTCCACTTTTGTTCATGCTCTCCTGCTTATCCTAAATATGTCTTCCTTTTTTTTTTTTTTTTTGTTTTGTTTTGTTAGCATGTTCAGTTCTTTAAGAATCAGTGCATGCTGTTTTGCTCTGGGGCAAGAACTCCTGTCTCTATTAGTCCAGCGTCCATTGCCTAAATGATCAGGATCTCCTCTCCTCCTACTGCCTCCCCCTACCCCTCTACCACTGTCAGACACGCAAAACTACTAAGTACTTATTCTATGCCAGGCACTTAAGCTAAAAGCCTTACACACACAATATGATCATAATGATTCTATAATTTACTTATTTTATAAGTAAGGAAATTGAGGACTAGTGATGTTGCTTAATCAGATGGAATGTAAAAGAGCCAGTTCTATGCTAGGTTGATGGAATCCAGTCTGAACTCTTAGTCCCCTGAAGTGATTCTCAACACTAATGCTATGCGTTGAAATGAGGCAGTTTTATCTCTAACTTCTTTATTGCACCTTTTAATTTGGTGCATTCTAGTTTGTTACATTTTAAATGTATCTTTTTAATACCAAAGATACACTAAAAACAAACTGAGACCCAAAATAACTGATCAGATTATTCATTTACTCAATTTGTAAAGCTATTAGTTATATGAAATATGAATGAAATACTGATTAAGGATAGTAATATATAGAAAAAAATTTTAAGGATATCTTCTAACTTATAAAAATTAATTTACAATAGATCTTGGATCTTAAACATAAAATAGAAAACTTTTTTTCTTTTTTGGTCTTTTGAAACAAGGTCTTGCTATGCAGTTCAAGATGGCCTTGAATTTACTTTGTAGCCCAGGCTGGTCTCGGACTTGGAATCATCCTCTTGCCTCAGCCTCCTGAGTGTTGAGATTACAGGTCTGTACCACTATGCCCTAAAAAACTTTCAGAATAAAAGTTTAGAAAAAATGAGACAACATTTTTAGACTCTAGAACTGACAAAAAGTTCTTATACTTGACATTGACTTGATATCTTATTGACATTAAAAGTATAATCAATAAAATTGAAATGTGACAAGCTAGAATTCACCAAAATTTATCTGCTCTGCTAAAGATTATGTTAATAATAAGGGAAAAAAAACAAGCTATACACAGGGAAAAAATACTGCACACTACAAATACAACAAAAGGCCAGTATTTAATTATATAAAAATATTCAAAACTTAATAGCATAAAAACTAAATAATTATAGAATGAGTATAAGGCTTAAAAAATTTTCACCAGAGGAGGTACAAACAGCAATAAACATAACAGATGTTGAATGTTATTATCCTTCAGGAAACTCAAGCTGAAATCACAAGGCAATAGTACCACAAATCTATCAGAGTGTCTAAAACAAACAAAAAAAAAATAGTGACAACCCTCAATGCAGGCAAGAATGAAGAGAAAATCACACTTATAGTTTGCAGTGGGGGTGTAAAACAGTGTCAGCTTGGAAAACATTTTGGCAGTTTCTTAAGAAACAAAACATGCAACAACCTTATCAAGACAATTTCACTCTTGGCATTTATCACAGAGAAATGGAAAACAGAAAAATGTGGCCATGCATGACCATTTGTAATAGCTAAAAACTAGAAGCAACACAGAAATTCCACTGGTAAATTGTTAAACAAACTGTGGTACATGGATGTTTGCACTAGATAACATTCCTAAAATGATAAAATCATAGAAGTGGAGAACAGAGTAGTGGCTGACAAAATTTGGTGATGGGTAGTAAAGAAATAAGGCAAGGTGGATGTGGGCTAGAAAAGGGCAAGAAGAGAGAGCCTAACTGTGTGTGGTGGCATATACTTGCAGTCTCAGCAACCTGAGAGGCTGAGGCAGGAGGACAGTTACGAGTTCAAGGCCAGTTTAGGCTACATAGTGAGCTCAAGGCCAACTTGAACATCTAGCAAGACCTATATCAAAAAGAGAGGAGAAAAGAGAGACATCTTTGTGGTGATGGAAATTTTCTATATTTTATCAGTATCCTGGTTGTGTTACTATCATATAGTTTTGCAAGATATCACCAGTGGGAAGTTTGTATTTAATAATTTAAATATAAACTTATAATTTAAATATTTAATAATAATTTCTCAGAATTATTTCTTACAACTGATATCAATCAACAACTTCTGCAAAGTTTTTAAAAAAGTATTTTTAAAAAAGAGATTTTTGCCAGGCATGGTGGCACATGCCTGTAATCCCAGCACTCAAGAGGCTGAGGCAGGAGGATCTTTGTGAGTTCCAGACCAGTCTGAGCTACAAAGTGAGCTCAAGGCCAGTCTCAACTGCACAGGGAGACCATGTCTCCAAAAGACAAAAATAAACATAAAAAAGACATCTTTCTTCATCCATCAATTTTTTAATTAATAAAATTCATTATCAATTTTCACACTGGTTGGTAAGGATATAGTACATTTTAACACTAATGAATTGGTGCCCTTGAATCTCATTTTCAGAAACCAAGGTTGATAAAGTATTTCTAAATTATAACAAATACACGAAAACGTTTCAGACACAAAGAAACTTACCACAGCTGTGATAATCAAAAGTTAGGCACAATGTGTTCAGGACAGGCTTAAACATTGTTATATTTAACTGGCAAAACATAAAAGTTTGGCACACTGAAATACTAGCACTGATTATATAAGAAAATATATAGCTTTTCATTGCTTTAACTTTATCATGGATGGAAGTGAAGAGCTAGAAATGAAGAGAGGGAGAGGTGGGGGAGAACAAAGGAGAAGGAATCAAAGAAAAGATCTGGAGGGGAGACAGAACAGGTAATAGGAAAGCAAACTAATTCTAAAGGATCAGTTTCATATATACAAATGTCATATATACAAATGTGAAAAGCTGTTATCTAAATGTAGCATAGCTGTAAATAGAAATGTATTTTAAAATGAAAGAAATCATCTGTTCTGTTCAAGTCTTTTTAGACTGTACAGTGCAATACTGCAGAATACGAATACTAACCCACGTTTAAATGTCATAAGAGCATGTTTTTCATACCTCCCAGTAAAATGCCACACATTACCATAGAGCATTCCAGTGGCTTGCAGAAAAGAAACTCCATAGAGCCCTATCCAGCTTTTACACAGAGATAAACATTCTTTTAGTTCATTAGCAAATGCATGCAGAGGCAAAAAAGAAAAAAAAAACCCTTATGGATAACAAAATTAAGTTCTGCTACTATAGACCACTTCTCAAAACAGAGAAAAAAATAGGGAAATCCTCAATAAAATTAGAGGAGTGGAAAACAGATCTGGTTGCCAGAATCTGAGGTAGAAAAGGTGAGAAGAGGACCTAGGAGAATTCACAGGGATGGTGTGTGGAACTGTTCTGTATTATAGAACTGTGCACTACAAAGGATGAATGTTTATAAATTATGCCTGTGATGGCTTGGCTATAGCTTGTCCCATCAAAACTCATTGAAACCCCGTCTCCAGGTCTGCAGTGCTGGGAAGTGTGGCCTAGCAGGTGTTTGGCTCAAGGACAGAGCCCACACCAGTAGGCCAAAGCTCTCCTCATGGGATTGGATTAGCCACCTCAAGACTATGCTGCTGTTTATATCTTCCAGATGGGGCTGCTTCCTTTCTGCTTTCTGCTTTCTGTTTTCTGCTATGAATTAAAGTACAATCAAGCCTTTACCAAAAGTCAAGAAAATGCTGGCATCATTCTCTTGGATTTTTTGGCCTCCAGAATCACAAGCCAAATATACTTCTTTTCTTTATAAATGATCCAGACTCATATATTCTACTTCAGAAACAGGAAACACATTAAGGCAATACCTTAATTTTAAAAATGAAAATTGCAGTAACTGAATTAATGGATTTCTCTTATTTTATTTTATTTTTTACTTTTGGTGCTGGGGGATAGAACACCAAGCTTTGTACATACTGAGCAAACACTCTACCCCTAAGTTACATATCAAAGTCATGGACTTGTCTATTCCTATTGGGGTGTGGCTATGTGTGAAGAGGGGCTCAAGGTGGTTGTGGACAAACATCCTGAATTTCAGTAGCAAAATTAAACAGGTAGCCTGGGAGATGGCTCAGTGGAATAAGTGCTTCCCTGGCAAGCACAAGGGCCTGAGTTCAA
>NDGN011505060.1:2928-14426 GCA_002564285.1 Tympanoctomys barrerae
AAGAAAGAAAGAAAGAAAGAAAGAAAGAAAGAAAGAAAGAAAGAAAGAAAGAGAGAAAATGAAGCTGACAGTTGACTTACATGTAACTGCAAAGAACCATTTAAAAAAACATAGTATTAAATAAAGAGGTAAGAGGAAGAATTTTATACTGAGTTGGCTACCATTTGAGAAAAGGACTGTTATATTCATTTTTTTGGAAGCTGTTTTGATGCCGGGCCTTAGAGACAAAGCAATGAACAAAGCACTTCCTGGCTCCATGGATTTTATAGTTTGATGAATGGAGGTGGTAATACATATAAAGATATGGTAATGACACTTGGTGATAAGACACAGGTCCTAGGCTTATCTTGAATTTTGTTGAGCTATGTGAAACTGCCAATAGGTGATCACCTCAGTCTATAAACTAGTTGATTTTGTAAGGTCTGACCCTAACCTCATGCACACCGGGACAAAATGATATGAAGAAACAGGAAGGAAGATGAGGAGAAAAAAAACTCCTTGCTGGATACACGGTGGGCCAATTAGTTCTTATCACATATCTATATTGCCATCAGAAAATAAATACTGCAAAATATATAATCAGAGCAGTATAACAGAAGTGGTCCACAAAGAAAGGCAGAAGGAGTGAGTGCTAGGAGCCAAGAAGAAGTAGATTTTTTAAAAATTCAAAAGTAGGCAGGTGACAGTGACATGCTATAAGAGGGCATGCTCAACTTAATCCCCAAAAACAGCATCACTGTGAAGCCCAGACCCACAGAGGCCAGTGTTCACATAGAAGGGAGACCTAGGCAACACAGAAGTTGCAGAGGAATCTGCCTGGCTCACCTGTGCACCTGAGCTCACCCCCACCTACCCCAGGGATCTTGGTTCTTTCCTGCCTGCATTAGGTCGCATTGCACAACATGACTTCCTATCATTGCCATCAGAATCCTCACTACATCACTCACATGAGCAAAACCTGCCAATATAGTCTTTCCTGCAGGAAGTGAAAAGCAACAGACTGTCTCAGGACAGAGAAGAGTCCTGGCAACTAGGTCACATGGCCAGAGATAAGCCCAGCAGGGAGAGATCATGTGGGGCGGAAAGGAACTGGAGACAGAAACAGCTGGGACAACAGTCAAGCATACAGAGATTGGGCCCAAGGCTCCTAAAGATGCTGACTGACACTGAGCAGGCTCTGATTGTGGGACAGACGAAAGAGCAGTCTCCTCTCTCTGTGGGTAGACAGCAAACCCAGGGAGAAAAGCACCACTGTGAACTCACTTTGAATTCCTGCTCCCTACTTCCTAATCCTGTGCTCTTGGGCACACAAATATTTCTGAGCCTCCACACTGTGAAGGTCAGGTAGTAACAAGAGACCCCTGCTTGGTCCCTTACTTTATTATTATTCATCTATCTGTATTCACTTCATCATGTATGTCTAGCTTTCTCCTTTCCTCTGGATGCTTGTGTAGTAATAGCCCCTGACACATCCTTATTTTGCTGAATCCTCCAGAGCTTGCAAAATAGGGATTTGGTCCAGACGCAAGAGAGTATTTGGAGTCTGGAAAGAATCAACATGTAGAAAGAACTGAGTGTCTAGCCTTTGTAGTTTTTCAGCAACTCTTCCCACCATTGTTGTTTCTCAGTGAATGCCACAGACGTGGAATACTAAGAAGCAATGCTGGGTTTGGCTCGGAGAGGAGCAGAGAAGGCTGAGAGCAAATTCCACCTCAAGCAATTGGAGAAACATCAACACCTTCCCTGGCTTTCAGAGTCCTTATTTGGCTTCTATAGAGATGCCACATATGCACGTCATGCTGGCCTCTTGGCTGCCACATCGCAATTCCACTAGTCCCTCAAGCACCCAGAGTTGTGGAGTGGTGGCCTCCGTGCACTGGACTACAGGGCTATTGCTACAGCATTTGTTTCTCTGCTGTCTCACGCCAACTCTTCATGGCCATCTCCACTGCCTGCAACCACCAGCACCACAGGCTTCCTTAGCATCTACCACTCACAAGAAACTGGGGGGAATAGCCTACCACTTCTCTCCCTCTTTTTCAGATTCCTGAATCAATGTAAAGCCATAAAGAAATGTTTGTGTCTATAGTTGGGAAATCACTGTCCTCCAGAATTGCAGGTGCTTGTTACGCTAAAGTTTAATGATAAGATTATCTTTCCAGGCATTTATGCCAGAAAGAGCACTAGACCTGGAAATGAGAAGGAACTTAAAGTTCTTTTTAGATGCTACTCCTAATTCATGAAGAGAAACTGAGACTCAGAAAGGAAAACGGACTCTACCAAGCCCACTCAGTCTTATAAGCAGCTCTCTCTGTGGCTTCACAGCACCAGTTCACCCTAAGTCCTGGGTAATACACTGAAGCACCCACAGAATTGCCTGATTCTCAACTCTAAAAATCACTTTCAATAATAAGCTGCAGCTGACATCAACAGCCGACCCTTCTGCCGGTAGCACTATGCTGTTTCCTTTTGTCTTGGTAGGGGCTCTCAATCAAGGTGTCTGTCCTTCCAGGGCCAAGGCTGAGCCCAGCTCATCCAATCAGACTCATTCTCTGAAAATTGCATGTCACAAAGGAAGACACGAGGTCTGAGCTGATTGAACTGACCATGCTGTTTGGAAGAAAGTACCATCAGAGCTTGCTTCCCAGTGCCCGGAGAGACTCTCCTTCCTAGTCCTTGCAGAAGCATGCTTTTTCAGAGCACTTCTGAAACATTCCAATGAATTATCTTTTTTCAAACTAAGTGACCCAGAGTTGGTTTCTTCTCCCTATTGCCTCTCTGTGGAATCAGATGTATCTGTTTTATGGTGGGCTTATGTTCACCACACATCCTCCAGGCGAGGTTCACATCCTGCCCTCCCAGGCCCTTCTCACATAGGTCTATGCACATATATAAGTACCTGCATACACACATGAAGTCATATTGTTCCTTGTTTCCCCCTCTAATGCTTCTCTCTGCAACTGCAGAGAAGCCCCCTAAAGGCCAGAGATCATACCATAGACGAGAAATCCTGAGTTCCCTAGATCATGATGAGCAATGAGGTTTGACATGACTCATCTATTAGGATCCCAGTTGAAGCAGTGACATTTGAAAATTATTTAGGCTTATTTGTAAGTTACAACATATTCAAGGTCATTTCTAGATTCATATAATTCTTGCCTGCTTGGATTCTGAAATGTTTTGTTGAGTGGGAGAGAAATGGAAGCACTGTTTATTTCATGCTTTGTCTGACATGTTTCTAATGCTGTACAGAACACAGCTCATGCTCGATAATGTGTTGAATTAATTACGTGACATCTTGAAAACAATCAAATCATCGCTTCTAAACAACCTTTTAAATTCCCTCACTCCTTTTACTCCTATTCTCCAGGTCCTAAAGAGAAATGGGATTTTATTAATGTATTCAATCTTCAGGTGCAAAATCTCATTTTTAGTTATAGACTATCTGCAGAAAAAGTGGTTTTCAAGTCAGGTTCTTTAACTCAGGAATCACAAGCAAATATCTAGAGAAGCAGGTAAGTCAAGTACATTGCATGTCACTCAGCAATCAGAAAAGTAACTTCTACAGAGGAAGAGATGGTAGCAAAAGTAAGCCAAAGAGATTGTGCTGCTGACTTTAAATAGAGAAAGAGGGAGACCTGGAGCCATGGAATTCAGACACCGCCCAAAAGCTGGGGAAGGCAAGAAAACTGATTCTCTCCATAGCCCTACTAATACCTAGATTTTAAGCCCCATTCAGCAGGAGCTAGGAAGGTGGTCATGTGGCCTAAGCAGAGTAATTGCCTCCAAAGATGTCCATGTCCTGATCCCTGGGCCCTATGAATATTCTTTTCCATGGTAAGATCTTACTACACAGATGTAAGCAAGGTAAGGTTCTTGAGGTGGAGAGATAAGTCTGTTTTATTTGGAGAGTCCAACATATTCAAAAGCATCCTTGAAAGAATCTGAGAGGGTGTTATGGCTTGTCTAGATGTTCCACAAAGCCTCATCTGGTCATAGTCGGTGCTTTTCAGAGGTGAGGTGGCTGAATCCAGTGTGCAATGCTGGATTAAGGGTGTGGGGTTGTTAAATTAGTTCACAGATTGGTTTGTCATAGTTCTGGGTGTGGATAACAGGAAGGCCCACACTGGCTGTGAGTAGTACCCATCCTAAGAGTGGGAAGGCTGGATAGGATATAAAGGCCAGAAAGAGGGCTGATATTGCCGCTGCTTGTCACTTGTTGCTTTTGTGGCCTTCTGCCGGGTACAGCTTCTCCTCTGTGATGCCCCTCTGCTATGCCACTTTGCCTTGGAGCCAGTTAATCTGGAAATCCCTACAAACTGAACCAAAATAAAACTTTCCACCTTTAGCTTGGGGTGTCAGGTACTTTGTCTTGACAATCAAAAAACTTCAACAGAGGAAGAGATGGTAGCAGAAGTGAGCCAAAGAGATCATGCTGCTGACCTTGAATAGAGAAAGAGGGAGACTTAGAGCCATGGAATTCAGACATCCCCCAAACGCTGGGGAGGGCAAGAAAACTGATTCTCTCCCATGGCTCTACCAATACCTAGATTTTATTTTATTAAGATTTATTTCAGGGATGGGGAGATAGCTCAGCAGTCTAAGCTCCTGCTTGGCAAGCACAAGGACCCAGGTTCAGTCTCTGGTACCACATGCCACGCTGGCCCTGGAGCCACTGGTTCCAAAACCAAGCTTGGTGGCACACGCCTGTAATCCCAGTGCTGGGGAGGCTGAGACAGGAGGATCACTATAGCAAGACCATGTATCAAATATTTTTTTCAAGTAAATTGCTTAAAGATTTATTTCAGATCTCCAATCTACAGAATTGTAAAATAATAAATTTGTGGTGGTGTAAACCATTCAGTTTGTGGTAACTTATTGCAAAAATAGGAAACTAAGAATAGCATGGGGCCGGCCAAATAGCTCAGCAGATTAAAGCACCTGCAGGCAGGGGCAGGGGCAGGGGCCAGGGGTTCAATCCTTAGGCCTTCTGTGCCAGCCCTACCCCCGGGGTGCACCAAGACAGCAATTGAGATTGGGCATGGTGGTGCATGCCTATAATCCCAGCTCTTGGGAGGCTNTAAACAGGTGGATCACTATGAGTCTGATCTAAGAGTGAGACCCTTAACACCCTCTATCCCCTTCCCTAAAATACAAAAAAAAAAAAGAATAGCATGTATCAGCAACAAACAATTATCAAGGTTCTGGAATGCTGGCCCAATTTTTCAGTTCCTCTGAGTTTTAAAAATCCGAAAGGCTGGGGAGATATAGCTCAGTAGACTACGTGCTTACTTGGCAAGTACAAGGGCCTGAGTTCAATCCCTGATTCCACAAAAAAATTTTTTTTAATTAAAAACAAATAAATAAATAAAAATCTGGATATTTTAGTGAAAAGTAATTCTATTTATAACACCCAGAGGCCCAGAGTAACTCCCGTAGCCTGCTCTCCCACCTGTGCACCGCCCCCATGAAAGGCATGGCCTTGCTTCACTCCCCAAGATCCGCCATCCAGTTCCTGCCTGAGCATGTGACAGAATGGTAGCTGACTGATTTCATAAGCATCATCCCAGTAATGAAAGGCTTTAATACTTCAAGGCCTGAAGCAGTACTAATACCCCTTTCCCACACACAATCCTCAACCACCGACCCTTCCCTCTGTGACAAGTGACTCTTGCCTCTTTCCCACAGGATGTTCCCTTCCGTTCTTTGAAGAATGCTCCCTATACCCTCTTGCTTTCTTCTTGAGACTCTTTCTGGAATCATCTGTCTGTCTCTGCCCACATTCTGTCTTCTCTGCCCTTCCAAAATGTGGTGACCTGTACTAAACAACATCCCCCTGGGTCAGGACTAAGGACAGCCAGTCCAGTCCCATCTTCCCTGTGCTCTGAATCTTGCCACATAAACACAGCTTCTGATATTCCCATCTTTTCTCATGAAAATAGATTCTCTGGTGAATAGAAAATTGCTTAGAGTGACCAACCCTTCTGTGGAGGACCGCCACATCGCCCTCCCCAGACCCAACTGTAATTGCGCTTACTTGTGACCAGTGCAGTCTGTACAGAGGTGACTTCCCTAAATTGGATTTCAGTCTAACTCGTGAGTCTGGCTGAGGCTGTGATGCATCTTCATGAGAGCTGATGGCTGATGATGGACTAGCATTGTTTATCACCAGTGCCTGTGGCTCAGCTCAGATAAAGGAACTGTGATACCATGGGGTTAGGATTCAAGATAACATCTCTGCTGAGGTCTGCATGACTCCCAGAATTGGCTACAAGCAGGTTACTCGTTAACCATAGCCTAAATCTGGCTGTTCAAGTTCCTTTCCCAAGAATGTTTTGTTCTCTCTGCTACAAGCCAGGCCAGCCTCATCAGAGTGGCTCGTAGCCTTTTGTTCCCCATGAACAACTGGTCACCCCAGATCCCAGCTGCACTTCATTTTGTCTCTTGCTCTTCCTTCCCACTGAGAACTGTAACACCAGGCAGGAGATTGGAGTCCACCACAGGTATCAGTCACCACCGCTGATACCTCCCTCTTGCGCCTCCCTTCCTCTTCCTAGAATTGTCAAGATCTTGAGTTAGCTTTCACAGATCCCTGGAATCTAGCTCAAGCATCATCTTCTCCAGGCCTGCCCAGCAGCAAGTCTTGGCTGGCTCCTTTTCTTTCAGCACACTCACCTCTGTCTACAGCTTGTCACCTGATTCTGTGCCTCCCTATTAGATTACAAGCTCTGTGGGAGCAAGGTTTCTGTCCACGTTCTCTGCTTAGCCCAGGCTGTGAGTGGGTGTGCAGGAGAGTCCACCTTGCCTTATTATCAGCACAACTGGGGATTTCTGCCTACTAACATCCTCTGGCCATTTGTATCAATGGAAGTCTCCACTTTCTCAATCTGGCCCTGGTAGTACACATTTTGTAACCTAAATGCGAGACTTTAGTATTTTTGTATCTTAAACAAAACTTTGACAACTTTATTTTATATTGTAGGTCAGCGACCCATATTTGGTACTTGACTTCACTGGCCATTATGTGTACTTTCCTCCAGGCTTAATAGATTTACAAATTTATTAGAAAGCCCTGGGTCTTCATTCAACACATGTCCTGAGTGGCTACTAAACCCGGAGGGTGGCTGCAGATAAATGATGAATAAAGCACGGTCCATGCCTTTAGAACACTCTTTCTAATAGGAGAAATAGAGACATGAAACAGGCCAGTCTGAATCTAAGTGTTAGGGCTCTCTGTGAAGAAAGCTGGGTTTTGTGGAATGAACAGAGATGAACCAACGAGACAGAGACAGCAGTTCTTAACAAAAGAAAAGGCAAGTCAAAGGAATATATCAAGAAGCAACCAAAAAATCTACTGTCTATAGCAACATTCAAGGATTGAAAAGTATGAGATCATTTATAAGGTTGTTGTAAAAGCCCAAATTTAAAAAAAAAAAATCAGGGTCTTACCAAGCATAGGACAGAAGGTGGAAAAAAAGAAAATGACTTGAAATATCCAACAATATTTTAAGAGAAGTTTCAACAGGGCTGGGGCTGGGATCAAGTACAAACTTCAACTTTATCTCAAATGTTAGTATTCATCATGTGTTGGTTTTTATTTGAAAAAAAAAAGGGAAACATGAAGTATGACATTATAACTGCAGGGTCTTTCCATGTACCCTCAAATTTTCCATCCAAGTCAAGGACCTCAGTGGTTTCTTGTAGTCATACCAGCCAGTGGTAATAGTAGCCAGTGTGCTGAGCACTTGTGGTCCATTTTTTTTTTTTCTGTCACTGGAAATTGAACCTAGAATACTCACACTGCATTATGTCCCTGGAGATTTTCTTTATTTTTTTGAGACAAGGTCTCACTAAATTGCCCAGGCTGGACTTAAACTTAATTCACCTGCTTCAGCCTCCCAGCATGCTGGGATTACAGGTGTGCACCACGGGTACCTGGCTTGTTCTTATACTTGTTGTGTCTGTAATCCTCTTAACCCCATGAGCTAGGAACTTTTGCTGTTCACATTTCTCAGAGCAGTGAGAAAATAGTATCTCCCAATGGACGCAGCTGGAATGAAGCAGAACCAAAATCCCACCTGCGCCTTTTGGCTCAATCCCACGTACTCACGCTGTCTACCTGTGTGACCGTCCCCGGGAAGCCCTTGCAAGAGCCCCGGGCGGCCCCATCACTGCATGCCACAGAAGCACGTCTTGTCTGTCTTCCTCACAAGGCCACTGAAAATGTTATCTTCTTCGTCCTTCTATAGTTATTCTGTGGCCCAAAGACAAGGGGCATTTGGGCCCCTGCGCTTGGGTTCGCTCATTTGCTGATTATCAGCTCCGGCCTCTGCCTCATTAGACCCACTAGGGACAAGCTCTTCAGAGTACAGAAAACCACATCAGAGTCTGATCTCTTAGTAATCAGAGCCTTTCGCTGAATGTGTGCTCAGCCATCGCGGTCCATTAGGCAGCAAGGGCCTGGGGCCATTTTCCAGCCTGACTGATGATATCTGAAGATTGGGCAGAGGTGCAGGAGGCTGCACCAGTAGCAGCCCACTCTACTGTTGGGGGGAACAGTGTAGCTGTAGCATCCATCAGGGTATGAGGGGCAGTAGGCTAGGAAGCACCCACTTATAAGAGTCAAGTCCTGCCGGAGGCCCAGAGAGGAACTCAGAAATGAGTTTGTTCGGCTACTCTAATAGGGAGGAGGAGTGCAATCAAACAGGGGAGAGAAATGATTGCAAATGTAACCAAACTCCTGATTTCTCAGCTATTACCTATTTTCGCCACGGCCACATCTTAGGCACCAACCAAAACAGTAAAACTATATATGAGACAGGATTTAATCACTGAAACAGCAACAGTGGGTGTTACAAAAATTTTGACGCAGTGAAAAAAGAAAGAGTCTATTGTTTTCCAAGAAGAAGTTGGTAAAGAAGATGGCATTTCCATGGATGTGCCAGAAGTGGGAGTGCAATTATCCCTGCCGCTCAGTATTTGATATGACCAGCAAACCTCGGAGGACCACTGCCCAAACGTGAAATAGGAGGCCAGTGGCTGGGTCTCAGCTTAGCCCAGAAGCCTGACCTACCTGCACACAGGTGAGAAATTCCTGGAGGTCTTCTAAGAATTCCTCAGCGGGCTGTTTGCAGGCCATGGAGGGCCATGTGGTGTCCTTACAAAGGTAAGGGCAGCTTCTACCTTGAGAGTCCAAGAGACCTTGAGCCTCTGGACAGCTATTGCCAAGGCTGCCTAAGAGAAGCCCTGGCCAGGGAGGTGACTGTGTGCGTCGTGGCATGCAGCTGGACTGGCCACACTGCCCTTTGGCCCACCATGCACCCAGCTCCTCTTGCACAAGGGCAGCAGAAAAGAAACCCGCCGCACAACTCCAGCTGCTCTGATTCTCCAGGCCCCAGACCCTCAGAATCAGGAGGTCTTTATCGCATCCCTAAATGAGAATGCACTAGGTTAGAGCAGTATCCCTCGGTGTGAGCACTGGCTGCTGCATGCACGCGATAACTCTGGGCAGCATTAGCACCCCGATCCCACATTTTCCCCCAAGTACCCTCAGACCCCAGTACAAATTTATTGGTTTGGAAAATATATTTGTAATAAGACTGAGTGAGCTTGAAGATCATTCATTCCTCCTAATAAGTTCAGGGAGGTAGAAGTCTCTAAGAAAGCTCTGGGCCCTCATGTAGGCCTGTAAGCTTGAACAAGCTCTTGCATTTGTCTGAGCCGCAGTGGGCCCATCAATAAAAGGGAAATCACCCCCATCGCTAACACCTCACTGGTGAAGTGGAGATGCCAATAATGCCTTTCTATATGGCCAAGAGGAAAATAATATGAAGTAGTGCAGGCAAAGCAAGCTTTTGGCCCAGAGCCTGGTATATGATAAGTGTCAGATGTATGAGAACTATTGCTTATCATTGCTTTATAATTATTGCTAGCCTGATTATCATTAGATTGTAAGAATTAGAATTAGATCATGCATGTAAAGCATCCATCACTGCCTGGCACAGAGGAAGCAAAATAAACAGGAAGTATTGTTATAATGATAGCATAAAGGAAATGAAAACTCTGCAGCATATTTCAAAAGCTAAAATCATATTCCTAAGCAGAAATCTGTACAGCCTGCTTTAACATAAAGATAAAACACATTTCTAGCTAGTGCCATGAACAGTACATCTACCCAAGGCGGGGGGGAATAGTTTACCCTTAGTGGATTAGACCACCCTTGCCTTGTGCCCTGATTCCTTTCTTGGTGCTCATTTGTGTGGCAAATGCTTTCCCATGAGAAGGCAGTCCAGTCAGCATCAGCCCAGCCCAGACAGCTCTCAGAACCATCAGAGCCAGGAGTACTCCTGCAGCTGCTCAGTAGCTTCCCCTCAAACTGCTTTCCAAGCTCGCCCAGAAGTGACCCTGCAGAGGAGATGTTGGCCTGTAGGTGCAGATTATGAATTATGAAGTGAATAAATTCTAGAGATCTAATGTACAGCAATGGTAACTACTGTTAATAATAGCACATTGCCTACATGAAGTTTGCTAAAAGGGTAGATCACTAATTATAGTGATAAATGAGGTAATTAACTTGATTGTGGCAATAATTTCACAGTCTATACATACACCAAAGCATCCTATCGAATACTTCAACTGCATATGGATTTTATTTATCAGTTAACTTCAGATAAAGCTGAGAAAAAAGAAATTAGCCCAAAGAAGTAGAAAAGTTTCTCTAGTTCTGTGCTTATAATCTGAAACTACAAAGTACATGTTTTCCTCCTCATGGGTGATTGGTTCAAAACATTTAGTTTCAGTTCTTAAGAGAAACCCTTTAATGGGCTCTATTTAGAGTCAGCATCTTGGATAAGCATGGTTTAGCCCAGGGGAGAGGCTAGTAGCTTTTTGTAAAGCAACTCTAAATTTCTCTACATGCTTGAAGCAACTCATAAGTAAAGAGGAAGGAACAAATTCACACCACCCAAGCAGCAAGGCTCAAGGATGCAGCTAATGCAGCAGCGCAGGTGGGAGGGGGGTCTCAGCAGGCTGTTTGCAGGCCATGGAGGACCATGTGGTGTCCTTACAAAGTCATGGGTAGCTCCTACCTTGAGAGGCTGCTCACCCCTTTTCTTCCTGCCACTGAGACCTGAATCATTACTCCCTGTGCTAGCTACTAGCCAGCCAGGGGTCTTGAGAATGCACAAAGGCTGCCTCAGTCAGACCTTGATTAAGCCAAGCACTTTCCCAGGTCTTCTTGGAAAGAAAGGGCTTCTTTTGGGATGCAGAGGAACAGGAAAAGCTCTGATCTGGGAGTTGAGACCCTACATAAAAGATGTGGGTCCACCATGTGCTCATTGTCTTTGGCTCTTAGTTTCCCTTTCTGTAGAAAGAAGAAAGGGATGGGGAGGAAGAGGAGGAAGAAAGAAGGAATGAACAAAGGAAGAAAAGAAAGAAAGACAAAGAAAGAGAGGTGCTACAACTCTTGTTGCATAGGTCCTGCTTTACCTTGGTCTTAA
>NDGN011505082.1:2090-12798 GCA_002564285.1 Tympanoctomys barrerae
TCTCTCTCTCTCTCTCTCTCTCTCTCTCTCTGTCTCTCTCTCTCTCTCTCTCTCTCTCTCTTTTGGCAGAACCGGGATTGAACTCAGGCCCTTGCACTTTCCAGGGAAACATTTATTCCTCTGAGCCATGTCCCCGGCTCCATTAATCTCTTTCTTGAAAAGGTGTATAATTCTTTTAGTGATTTAGTGGTGTAATTTTAGTGGTAAGGTATACCGTTTTCTAGCACTAGGACTTTTTTCTAAATATATAGCAATATGAGGCTATACCTTTATCTTTGTTTATAATGAATGCAAGGGTCCTTATACTATAATACATTTGTTAGAAAAGGTGTTAAATGTCATTTGGAAAAATACCATTTTCAAATATTAAGAGGTGTTTTTTCACGTTTTCCATGAGCTTTCAGAAATCACAATGAATTGTTACCAAGATTACCAGACTCAATGGCTCACTAGTTGATATGTATGTGTGTATATATATATGAAAAAAACATACATATGTTTTTCAAGTATCATTTCCTCTAATAGGTTCTCAAATTCTGATTTTTAAGAATAAATAGTCCAGCTTAAAAGGACCCTTTTGTCCACCATCTAGAGTGGCCCATATTTAGAGTACAGGATGGCTGCCCAAGATCATGTGTGAGAAATGTGTACTTACTTTTCAAGCTAAAACTGTAAACATGCAGCCTTAACTAGTCATATTTTGAAAGACTTATCAAAGGTTAAGAGGAATTTGAATAGACCTTTTAAGTTCTTCACTACTGAAAATGTTAAACATAGAACCCATTGACATATTATCATATAGCTTCTTTGGTAAAGATTTGCAGTCTTCCTTAGTAGGGGGTTAGAAAACAAATACCTTGGTATTGGGGTCTAAAGACTGGCTCAAAGCATGATTCCTTCCTGTTGATGAGGAGGTAGCAAGGGAGGACTGCTCTGTAAGGCCACGTTCTATGGTTCTTGGGCAGTGGGGAGCAAGGATGGAAGAGAGATCCATACTTGCTCTCTCTCTGTACACCCCTCTCCTTAGTGGCAGTCTCCATTCCTGACCATTTCATCTTAGGAATAACCTTCAGCCACCTCATGAAGAAAAAGATGCAGACATGGAGCAAAGTCAGAAGTTATATGAGCCAAAAATTCATGAGAAAGAATGAGTCCAGTCTTTTGTTCGTATTTCAGAATTTCTGATTCAAACAGACAGAGCTTGAAATGAAAGTTTTGAGGTCCTCACCAAATAAACTTAATAAATGTAAAATCATTTTTTAGTTAAGTTAAAATGACCATGATTTTCCAACTTGGTACTAAAAGATCGAGGTTGCTTTTGATATTTAATTCAATCCATTTCTTTTTACATCCTGTTTACTGTGTTGAAAATTGACCAGGGGCCAGGGAGATAGCTTAGTGGCATAAGTACCTGCCCGGCAAGTGCAAAGTCCCAAGTTCAATCTTCAGTACCACCAAAAAAAAAAAAAACAAAACAAAAAACAAAACAAAACAAAAAAAAAAACGTAGTATCATATCAGAATCAAAATATTTTAAACTATTTAAAATACGCTCTTTGGAAAATTGCAATCTGTTGACCTATCTAGGTGTCTATAATTCTAAAGCTCACACCCTCTGCCTAGAGCTAACTTTCACTCTAGCCCATGCTTAGAAACCTTCATGGCTTCTGCTGATGTGTAGGAGCAGTTTGCAACCTTTTATCCTCTTTTGATAGGCAAGCATGCTAGGTGATAGATGGTAGTCACCTGAGCGTTCCATTCACAGCCGCTGCTCTGCCCAGGGTTGCTTGCAAATTCAGGCATAGCTGTAGCTCAGCACCCTCCTCCTACTCAGGCAGGTATTTCACAAAGCACACAAGTGAAAATGACATCCCCGTGTTCCCCAATACATTTCCAAAGTAAATTATCCCCTCACTCTGTGCTTTACCGCTACTCATAAAATATGTCTTATACTTAATCATGGTACAGGTCAAAACACTCCAGCTTTCACTCTTCAATCCAGACTGTTTTGAACGGTGAAGCATACAAAACATTTTTTTATCTGGGTTCGATGCGGATCTTGGAGTTGACTCCTGTCCCTGGGCCACACTCCCACCAGCCACCTGACACACGCAGGATTCCTCACCGGATTTCTAAACATCTTAACATAAATTCTGCGGTATAAAAATTCTCTCTGTGTTCTTTCTGACAAGAGTATTCTCTGCCCACCCTACACTTAGTGGACCCCTCCCCCGCCTTCCTTTAAGTACAAATGCAACTGTGGGCTCTTCTGGGAGACTTAGGCAGACTTACACCCAGTAATATCCCAGCTCAGAGCCCCTGGAAGAATGCTGGATCCACTTCTGGGTTTCTGCCCTGTTTTGTGTCATAAATGTCTGGTTCCTTTTTTTTTTTCCTTGTTATGTTCTTCCCTTGTTTTTCTTTCTTACTAAACTTAGAACTCAGAACCTTTACACTAAGCTGCATCCCAGCCCTACTGTTTTTCTTTTTTAATTTGAGACAGGGACCTGCTAAGTCACTAAGTTGCCAGGCTTTGAAACTTGCAATCCTCTTATGTCAGCCTCTCAGAGTGCTGGAATTACAGGAATGGACCAGCACTCTCGGCTCCTGTTCATTTCTAATTGTATTTCTGGTACTGTTCTACCTTCTTATTCTTCAAGGCCAAAAGCCACGCTTTATTTCTCCATCCTCCCAAAGTCTAGTATAGTGCTTTGTAGAAAAAAAAAAAATACCTAAGGAATATATTTGTGGAAGTTACTCCAGTAAACATTGTTGGCAGAAATACTCTAGGATTCCTATTGGTTGTGCTGTTCTGTTTATTTATATTATTGAAAAAAATTCAATGTGCAGAGATAAAAATGTTTGGAATGAAAAGGTATTTTTGCCTTCTGTACAATTGACAGAATTATTTTAGCATACTTATTCCCACATGGGCATCCTTCCAAGTTATCAGGAGCCCATCACACGAGCCCTGTGCTCCCTCAGGAGGCCCCATCCTTCATGCCTGCCTGTGAGGATTTCACTGCATGTTGCCCCAAAGGGTGAGGAAAAGAAACAGGCTTGAGTTGCTGCTTTTGTACTTCTCAGCACTTCCACAGAAGCATTTAAGAGGGAATGAAATATTGACAGTGTTACAGTAACTTTCATAGTTATCTTCCAGTTTTCATAGTTATCTCAATTCATATGGATGCTCGTCTACTGTACCTGTTTATTCATGAGTGTGGTTCGCAAAGAGAGTAACAGAAAGGAACACAGGTAACCTGTGAGGACCAATACATGCTGATCAGGAGTCAGAATAGTTTGGACCAGATTCAGTCGCAGTCTTCATCATGTTTTCTTGTCTCATGTTGGGAAACAAGGAAGTATAGACAGAGAGATCACAACTGTTTATAGAAACACTGGAGTGAGGTGAAGTGACATCGGTATCATACATAGTTTCTTGTACAAGAGATAATCAGAGAATAGCTTACTCTGAGAACTGCTATCTGTTGAAGAACACTGAAAATTTACTCAGTAGAGTGGGAGGAATGAAGGGTGGCTGGGAGAAATACGTGGAGAGATGGGCTTGTTGCTCAGTCATGCTATTGATAGCACTTAAATGGTTTATATTTAAATAATGCCACTTACATTGCCATCGTTTCCAAAGTTATTAATTTACAGTAAGAACCTTCTCAAGAAGGTAGCAGCTTAACAAAAAGGAAGAAGGTGGCAGCTTCACACTGGCTCTTTGATAATTTAAGCACTTGCTGGCCTTATAGACATTTTATCAGTAGGAAAGGTGAGCAGATCGTATTACAAGTTCACAGTAGCTCATTCCACAGATTAAGAAGCTACGTGGCATGTGCATGTGATACATATTTTGTGGAGAGCACGGCTTGACTTTTAAAATTTCCTTTGCATGCTGTGACTTACTGCATGAGGCCTCTACCCACTGTGAATCTCTGTTTGTCTGAGCTTTTGTTTTTACACTAAATGTCTGGATTTATCTTTTAGATTTCCATGTAGAAGAGGCATTAGAGTGGCCTGGAGTATACCTGTTACCAGGCCAAGTTTCTGGGGTCGCTCTGGACCCCAGTAACAACCTGGTGATTTTCCACAGAGGTGGCCATGTCTGGGACGGAAAGTAAGTCATGTTTTTGTTCAAATCATAATTAAAAATATTGTTCATCAGTTTTCAGGAAACGAAAAATACTGGTGAGGAAACTAGCAAGTTTCTTTTGTTCTTTTTTATGGTACTTTGATTTTGTACTTTAGCACGAGGTAAAAACTGGTGATAACTTTCCTTATGTGATATCATAGCCCATTGATAACTATTTCCAAGATTATTAACTAGTATCCTCAGTGATGATGCTGTAATTCTGTAGGAGTATGTCCATGGTAGCTTTTCTGTTGTTAGGAAAAAATATCTAGAAAAAACAACTTAAAGGAGAAAAGATGTATTTTGGCTCATGGTTTCAGAGGTTTCGGCCCATGGTCATTTGGGCTGACTCCAGGTTCCTGAGCTGTGGAGGGGCTGAAATCATGGTGGAGAGGCTGTGGTGGAGCCAAGCTACTCCCACCAGAGCAGTCCGGAAGGAGGGAGAGGGAGAGAAAGAATGGAGGGAAGAGAGGGAAACAGAGACAGATGCAGCCAAGAAGAGACCGGGGACAAAATACCCTTCTGTGCTATAACCCTACCTTATGACCTGCTTCATCTAATTAGACTCTACCTTCCAATGCGTCCCTTTAACTAAAATCCCAGCAATGGGTTACTCTACCAAGTTAGAGCCCCCAGCATCGAACCAGCTTCCCAGCAGCCTCTCAGCTGGCAACCAAGGTCCCGCCCCATGATGGTGGCCTGACAGATCCACACCACCACAGTGTCTTAGATTGTTTATTTCCCTCTTTCTCTGTGCCCTCTTCCAATAATTATCATTATGTGTGTGTCTGTATGTGATTTCCTCATCACCCAGCCTATTTCTGAGGATGATTTTTATGAGAAAAACATATTTGTTCTCTTAATAGTATGTATCAATGGTGGCAAACCTATGATGCATGTGTTAAGACAAAAGATGTTAAAATTGAGGGGTTTTTTTTCCTAAAAATGTTAACATAGAGTTGTTTTCTAAACTCAGTATTCAATTTAATTGCTGTGTTGGCCCTTTGCAATAAGTGAGTTTGGGTTGCAGGTTGGCACTTGGTCTCACAAGGGTTTGCTGTCACTGGTGTATGTGATGATGGAGAGAAAAACAGTCGTGTGCTTTACAGCAGTCTTCTCAACCCACTAGTTCATGGCGAGCAGGCACTGATGCTCTGCAGCTCTGTCTGCTTACCATTTTGCCTTCTTCAGCTTGAAAATTACCTTCTCTTCCTTATAGGAAAAATATTAACAGTAGTCCATTTGGTGCTTGTTGAAGCATTTCAAGGCTTCCAAGATAGTGACTATAATGAACAATCAACTAAGAAAGGATGCTGGTTGACCTGCTGCAGGAAAGCTCTTTGCTCTTTGCCTGTTGTGGACGTGAAATACCTCTGCCCTCTGGGCTCCACCTGTCCCTCAGCTCATCCCATCGTGTTGGCAGCAAGATTCTGGGTGCAGCAGGGTGACATACACATCATACCGTGCATGGCCTTCACGCTTTCATATATATTAATTTGGTTGCTCAAATTTGCCCCTTTCATGAGCATCAAAGACTTAAAAACACTATTAGGACTCATGTCTGATGCCCCTGCTCCTTCCTCTGGGGTTCTGTTTCTAACTACTTCCACCACGTTCTTAGTAGAATATAATAAAAATGTCTACAATTGACCGAGTGCTTACTGTAACTCCAACAGTGTTCCAAATGGTTATATAAATTACCTAACAGGTAGCCTCATCACCATCCTTAGCACATTTTATAAATGCAAAAGCAAGTGTTTCACCCAGTGCCACATTAGCAAGTAGAAAAGCCAGGCTTCTGGCCCTTCGTCCGCAACTACAAGGCTGACACACTGAGCTGCTTGCTTGCCTTTAGGGTTGTGAGCAAATTTGTGTGTCTGTGTATTAATGTCTGCTCCAAAATTTAGCAGGCGATTTTGATTCTCCTGAGAAATGAATATCCATGTATTCAATTTTTCCACATAGATTCCCATATGAAGGTAAAATTTAATATATTAAATCAAATAAATCATCTTTCTTACAAGCACAGGGCCACATGGATAAATGTGAGACTCTACATGTTTTGTGCAGTTGTGTTTCCTCTATTCTGAGAGATATTGATTAAACTCACTGTTACATGTATGTGCATATGTGTGTGTATGTGTAGTTTTCTTTGTGCAGTTGAAGATGGAACTTAATCGGTATTTTAAAAGTAGTACTTTTGTTATAGCTTTAACTGTGCTTTCTGGTTGTTAAACCTGCAAGGGGAATCTGAGAAAGAAATTGCTTTAGAGTTCAAAGCAAACTGTCGAACTCAGCAATCCCCCTTGTGCATCCCTTTTACATCATCTTAACTGCTGTTATTGAACATCTAATGGTATTTTAACAAGTGCTTTTAAAAGGGAACTATTACTATTCATTGTAGCTTGTTCTTCATTTTAATGACATTGCTCCATTTTCTGCATGGATTTCTGGCCACATTTTACCAGACAAGAAAATGACAGCACCCTGTTCTCCCACTGATCTAGTTTCAGCTGGTTAAAGTTAAACTGAACGAAGGCCAAGTTTCTCTTTAAGCTGCAGAGGCTGGAATAGTTCACTAGAAAAAAGTGGTGAGTAAAGGCTGCTGGCTTGGGGTAGCAGTGACACGAAACCGTGAATCAGGAGCCACAGTAGAGCACTTGCTGTGTGGCCTATGTGGCAGTCCTGACTGATCAACTGCATGGAGGTTTCACTGTCTTGTGGCCATAGACTCCAGTTTTATTGCCAAAGCCCTGATATGTTTCCCTGCTAAATAGCATCCACCAACCAGTGCTGTTGAAAGTGGAAGAGGGAACCGCTGGTTTTACTCACTGACTCTTCTTTCTCCTTCGTCTTTATCTCTCTGGTGATCTCTTTTCCTTGCCTCTTCTGGTATTGCCTGTTGGCCTCTAGCTGCCTTTGCAAGACGTTTTAGGAAAAGTCTTTCAATCCTTTATATTTGTTTCCAACTCTCTGCTTCATTATTCATGAAAAGAATTAGAAGTAGTTTACCCAGTGGACATTTTTTAAAAAAGAAAACATACTATTTGCTTCAAGAAAAAATTATATTTGTCTCTGTTATTTGGATGGTCATAGTGCATAACGATCTTTTATTTGGATACAGTGGTGTGTCAGTTCACGAACTTAATTTGTTTCACTATTTTGAGAAAGATGGCCTTGATTGTGTGGGAGAGGTAGCTGTGATCATGTTTGTCACCTGATGTAGAGCTTGCACACAGAAACAAGATTTTACAAAATACTCTTACTCATGAACCAAATTGTTCTAAAGCAATAGTGTTCATGAACCGAGGTATCACTTACATGCCAATTATGTAAATTAGGCAGAGTACATAGTTTTTCTTCTCCATTAAAAATTCCAAGGATTTGGGATGCGAACAAAAAGATAATATCTTTCTCTATAATTTGTGATGTACTGGTGAGAAACAATAGAGATTACAGGCAAGGTGAAAATCAAATTCTTGTTGCTACACTCTTGATAAAAATGTGAGAAATACTGTGATACTTTTTCTTACAATCTTTCTCATTCTAGTTCTCAAGTTCACAAAGTTCTTAGTTTCATAAGGCAGGGACCTGCTGTAAATCATACCTACACTCTCTCTATCATGTATTTCTCAGATCATCAGTTTTTTTAATGTATCAAACAGTGCTTGAGGTTAATAATAATCCCTAATGAATATTCATGACCCAAAGTGCCTGTGCTATCATTACATCTCCTGCCTTTATAAACACAATGATTCTTCAGTATTGCCTGTACCTGATAAGATGGATCAGCTTTGCTCTTCTACTTAACCGAACTAAATGAGAATGGCCACTAAAATTCTATCAATAATAATAAATCACTTAACCCCTGAAAAATGATCATCACTCCCTTTCTCAATCTGGTTTCCATTTTCCTTTTGTGTGTCCCTTTCTTCAACATGACTACTGTAAGAATTTTCTTCTAGCAGAGATAGGAAATGCCTATTGCCAGCAGGGAGTAATGAAACTTTAAAGAACCTCTTGTCTGCCCTGATGTGAGGGCAGCGTGGCAGCTAACGCTCTTTAATCTTTAAATGCCTCGCAGCAGGGGCTGGTAGCTCTTCTCTAACAACAGCTGCTCCTGGGTCTCTGTCTTAAAATCACCACAATGAAAGGCTTGCTTCTTGGCCTTCCTTTCCTGTCTCAGCTATGGCTGGATCCTTCCAAGCAGAATTCATATCACATACCCACTTAATTAAACTCCAAGTCTTGCCCTTCATTGTGAGCTGCCTTACATCATTGATCTTTTCTTCATGTGGAGTTTCAAGGAGCCTTGGGAGTCGTTATCACCTTTGAGTCTTTCTATAACCAATAGCAGGGAAAACCCATTGTAAACTGGTTTAAGGAAAGAAGAAGTACATTACTTTTATAAATGAAAACTTTGAGAGATACAGTATCCCAGGCACCATGACTAAGAACAGTGTTTCAGTTTCTTTTCCCCTGATGGCTGTTTCCAGTCCTTGACTAGGCTGTCTTTCTGAAGTTCAGAATCACGTTATCACCCGAATTTCATAGAAGATAGTCTATAATCCCTGGTACCTCAACAGAAAATTCTTAGGTTGAGCTTTCATAGCCTTCCTTGGTCTCACTTATCTCCTCCATCCTTGAGTCAATCACTGCAGACAGAAGAATGAAATCCACTCTGGTTTTGCCTGATTTTTACCCCTGGAATCTGAAAGCAAACTCAACATCATCTGGAGCAGTTGGGCTGAGAGTGGGGTTCAGAATATTGAGTCACCCTTGGAAAGCTGAGGTCTCTGTCATACCTGTGGGGTGGTGATACACATTGGAAATCTACAGCAACAATGTCCATGAGCATCTGCTGGCCAACGCACATGTCTTCCTAGTGCTTCAACAGTTGCTGTGCTGGGCGGAGACATTTTCTATGTCGAGCGATTCCCTAGGTGTGGATGTGCTGTCTAATTGTAAGCCCCATCTAGATGCTACAAAGTCATGAGTTGTGTTAAGCTCAAATCCGGGTCCACTTTCATGACAGTAATTCAGAATGAATTTGCTCCCATTTTTTCATATCAGTTTTTGCATTTCGGAGGAAAGACTTCTCTTCGTAGACTGAACATTCCTCCTGTCTTCCAGCAGTTTACACACGGACGCAGTTAGCTTCATCTGGAGGCACTTTGGTCTCTCAGGACTTTAATGTGTTCAGTTTATAAATGCCCACAATACCTCACATATTGTATCTCATTGGTGATATAATTACTTTCTAGATATCTAGCAGTATGAAAGGACTATTCATTTTTCAGCAGTTTTATCACTGTTGCCGTATGTTGAATTTATAATATACTAGAATGTTCAATTATATTTCATGAGACTATGTGAAAAACTTAACTGGAAATTTATGTTCATATAGGTTCTAAAATACAGAAATTAAAACTTTGTTTCATTTTCCTGATTGAACATTTTCAATTTATAGATGTCATTTTAATCTAAATTAGCAGAGAACAAGCTGTCCTTTCTATTGTTGTATTAGGTCTGCTTAATCAGCATGCCTTTTATATCTTTATCATTGTTTATAAAATGTGAAGAGTTGAAAGGTTAGCTTTGCAAGTTTTATTGACAAGAAATGTATATTCTTCATGGAATCCTTCAGATAACTCACACTCCATCTTTTCATCGATGCTTTATAAAATTTTGCCTACATCTATTATTTAAGAAATCAATATTATCTATAACCTTAAAAAAACTTAATTTAAAATTTTTGTTACCAGTTTTCTGCAGTCTCAGTTAAGAATCTGTTTCTCTGTACACAGTATTTTCATAACTTAAATTTTAATTGGGCCTGCAGTACAGAAGTGGGAATGGACGAATGATACCTACTGTCTCTTACCTCAGAAAGAAAACTAAGTCCAATAGAAAAATTATAGATTGCACCACTCTTTTTCATATTGCCCTTTCATATCTTGTTTGAGCCTCCCTGTTTCATGCTACTTTCTTTAATTTTTCTTTTTTATTTGGCAATGGTTTCATATCTTCTACTTACAAGAACTAAACTTGAATGAGCTAGATTGAGACAGATCTGTGGACACTGTAATAGATCTAATGACAAATGTAAAAGAAAACAGCATTTTTAAAAGAGACCTAGACTGGACTCTTGCCTGTAATTTCCTAGCTTTGAGACTTGCAGCAAGAGGTGTGAATTCCCCAGTTTTGGTTTCTTTGTCCAAATGAGAGCTTTAAAAATTCCATAGTACTGTTGAATGACAAGATGCACTTTATCAAATGACTTGGTCCTGGTGGCCTTAGTGACCGAAGACAATCCAGAGGCCTGAGCCATGCTACCTCCTTCTTTGTTCTTGTCATCCTATTGGGGTGTCTGTAGGTCTAGGTTATCAGACTCTCAACAGTTGTACTGGCTTGGTCAGTCTCCCTAGTGTCCTCATCGGAGGATTTTATTTTTGCAATGTGTATATGTACTCGGGAGTATGTATTTTAAACCTAATATTAAATTATATCTCATTTTTTTTCTTTCAGAATTTTATTGATAAACAGCAATTAGACAGTTTCAAATCAAATC
>NDGN011505092.1:372-19241 GCA_002564285.1 Tympanoctomys barrerae
ACCAATTTGATTTGAAACTGTCTCATTGCTATTTGTTTCTCAATAAAATTATGGAAAAAGAAACAAGTGAAGAATAGCTTAATAAAAGGCACATTTATTTCAATTAAATCCTTCTCTGTGCACTTTCCAATAAATTCACATTTATAAGCACCATTAGGAGAAATTTGGAGGAATTATTATAATTTCATAAATAATTCAATATAAAAAGTGATAGTATTTATAGCATTTATATCTCTCACGTCTTTATGACATCTTATGTCTCTCCCTAAGTTTATTCTTAGTTTTAAATTTCTATTTCTAAAATAAATTTCCCTTTGCAATTGTCAGCTGATTACTTCTGGGTGTTAAGGAAATATGCTTTATTGTGTAATTATTATTGTGTAATAAGAACTTAGCCTATTGATGGATAATCATAGATATTTTTAATTATTTTAAATTTGCTAAATTTGTAGACAATGAAAATAACTATAATTTAGTTTGATTAATGTTTTATGTCACTACCTTGGCTATACCTTACAGGAGGATCTCAAATGATGAACATGAGTATCTTGATTTTGTTGATCCTACCACTGGCCACTCAACTTTCAGGAAAGTACTGCTTTTGAGAGTGAGACAGTATCCTGCTATTCTTTCCATGTACAAAGAAATGGATATTGAATGTCATCCCTGCTACACTGCCTTTGGTCTCCAACATGTGCCTATGCCGTCTTGGAGTATACCATACAACCAACTGATACAAGAAGAGAAGGCTGGTTTACAGAAGGTTCTTCACATAACAGAGGCACCATCCAAGAGCAGACAGCTTCAGTATTACAGTCCCTTTCCAGGATATCCCTGAAGAACAGTGGCAAAGGAAACTCTTCACTGTGGGAAGAACTTTAGACAGTGCACCTGGTTGTACATTTTGCTTGGAAGAAAAAGTGGCCGTGTGAGAGACTTCATACTGATTCATGGAAACCAGTGATGGGACATCAGTAGAAAGGTAAAGATTATCTAAGAATATTAACTCCTCTTTTGGAAAAAGTACTCTTTCAGGTACAGAATGGTTGGAACTACTACCTTTTTATTGGCATTATATGGGGATTGTGTGTGATTTAGGGGAAGAAAATGAGTGCCAATTTAGAGTGTGGACTTGTGATAGTTTTAGATGTCAACTTGATTGGATTAATGGATTATCTACTAGCAGGTAATAATTAATATTATTAAAGTTTATTAGGTAACACACCCATTACTCTTCTGCTAAATTTCTGGGAAAAGAAATCCAGATGGTTTAGCATTTGACTAGAAGGATAGTAGTGCCCTGTTGTGCTGGATTATAGGGGGTGCTTCCAAGGAGAAGGGCCTGTGATTGAGCAGACCAAGTGAGAAAGACCCACCCTCAATGCTGACAGCACATCCAATGGGCTAGGAGAATAAATGCAATAAATAGGTAGAGAAACTAATTTTTTTCACTCCTAGATCTGAGACTCTTTTCCTTGAGCATCAGAACACCAGGCTTTCAATACTGGGCTCTAAGACATACCCCATAAATTCTCTGAATTCTCATACCTTTATCCTCACAAGAAGAGATACATAATCTGCTTTCCTCATTCTGAGGGCTCCGGATCAGGACTGAGCCAAACTTCCAGCCCTAAACTGTCTCCATCTTTCAAGGAGCCACAAGTGGGACTTCTCAGCCACCATTGCCAGGTAAGTCAATTTCCCTCTCATAATAAATTCTCTCTCATATTTCTATATCTATAATTATATCTAATGTCCATATCTAATCTGTCAGTATAGTCACTGATATTCTCCTGGATTTGTCTCTCTGGAAATTCTTGACATGAGCTAAATGCATACAACATTAGAAATAACTGAAATGTTTTTTATTACAGATTTCTGAGATGATAGATGGGGGAGGGTGATTTTTTTTTTTTTGCTCAGAGCTCCAATGAGAGAAATTGGAGAGGCATCTCACTCAGGTTTCATTAATACTAGTTATATTTCTGTCTACAGCAATTATATATCCTAGTGGGGAAAAGGGTCCTTTCAGTAACAGGTATAATAATCCTATCCTACTACCCTTGAAACAAAGCAACTAGGGAAGTATATAAAGGCTTGATGATTGGAAGACATGAGTTAAATAAATGAAAAATTTGTATTCAGGAAATACAGCCTTTATGGTCATTAACATACAGCAGTTATGTTTTCCCATGTGTCATACCTGTTGTTGCACCTTCCTTTCCTGGTGTACACAAAATTACTTGGTGGTAGGATAAAACTTTCATCTTGATAATAGAATCAAATCTCTGTGTCTGGAAACTATTTATTTTTATGATTCACACATTTTAGAGTGGAATAAAATTTTATACAGACATAAAATTAAAGATTGAGACAAAACTGGATCTAGAGACAATGAAATGAGGAAATGACAAAATCAGTTAGAAGGCCCATTAAGCATTTCATGGAAACATAATATATACTGTATTTCCACCACACTGTTCAATGTGTGTTACACTCTTACATATATCATAGTTTGTACCTATTAATTAAAACAATAGTACCATTTACTAGACAGAGACAAGCTACCTAGGTGGCCCCAGGAACCATACCATGGGAAAAGTCAGTATTCATACAAAATGCTGAAGAGGATTCAATTGACTGAAAGGAAAATAAAGTGGCAGAACTTTTGTAGCCAGAAAAAAATATATATTTTCAAAAGTAAGAAAATATAAGTTTATTTGGAGTAGTGACAGTCTGGAAAATTCTAAAGTGTATAATTAAAAATTAATGCAAATACTGCAGGCACTAACTTTTATTAATTCATTTAACAAATATTTTCTGAAAAACATTTTTGTATATGGTAATGTGTCCACAAAAGTTTTAGATAAAAAGGTAAAATATTATGAATAATATGTTCAAGTTAAATAGGTAGAAGATAGGCAGATAGAAGATAGATAACAGATAGGTAGATGATTGGTAGATAGATGATGGATGATAGATAAAACCTATATATACATAGGTATATTGAATAATATCTGTTGAAACAATATGTAATTTTTCTTTTTAACTTAGCACTTTATAATTTTTAAATAGCAAGTATGCATTACTGATAGGATTAAAAAAAGAATGAAAAAGTTTACTAGATCCATTGTGACAGACCATAATATGAAATAGCTGTATGTGAATGGGTGTTTTCTAGATATTAAATTGAAAAGAAATTTAAAATAGTGTGTGTTTAGTTGTATTCCAAGATTAAATAAATTATAAATTCCATATAGAAATGAATACAGAATGTGTTTATTAAGAAAAGGACAGGAAAAACATATTTATAACTGTTATCAGTGGGGGGGTCCTAGCAATATAAATATGTATGGCTCATTTACTGGTTCTAACCAAGTGAGGAATGGACATAGCACGAAACGGAGCATTGAGGGCCAGCAAGATAGCTCAGTAGACTAAGTGCCTGCTTAGGCAAGTTCAGGGACTGGGGATTGATTCCCCAGTAGGTGTCTCACTGGCTCTGCTCCCAGTTGTACTGAGTGGCCACCAAGACCAGGAGTGGTGGTGCATGCCTGAAATCCCAGCACTGGGGATGCTGAAAACAGGAGGATGACTGCAAGTCCAAGCTGCATAGTGATACCCTGTACCAAATACATTAAAACAAAACAAAAACTGAGCAGTGAAATACATCCTTGCATTTATCATTCCAAGTCCAGGGATTTCCATTCAAGCATGATTGGGGAATGCGGTTTACCTTACAATTTGAATGGAACTCTTAACCCTTGTCCTCAAGTCAAAAATGCCTGAGAGGATGAGTGCTTGCTTAAGAGTGCCCATCACATCAAATGCATGGATGACCACAGTGTAGCTCAGATTCCCTGAAGAGTGGAAGAAAGCCTCACTCAGAGCAGCCAGAGCTCAAGGCTTGCTTCATGCAACAGACCCCAAAGTCTGCCACAGACTCAATACAGGAGCCATTCCCCCTCCCATGTGATAAGTGAATGAGAATGTAAAAGGAAGAGAAAAAAAAAAGTAACATACCAATACTGTTCCTAAAATGGCAAAGAAGCAGAAATCTCTTCCCCAGTATAAACCAGATTGAAATAAGGATTAGACCTTACTGATGCCAGCCCATTTCTCTGTCACTGAGACCCTGTACTGCCTTGCAGCACTATGGAAAAAAACACTCAAAGAGAGTGATACTGTCTCTATCTTCAGAGCTACACTACCTAGTCAATATGACACCTCCAGAATGATATAATGAAACAAATCTAGAAAAGTTTTAAGTTGCATATTGCCAACCATGGCTAGAGAAAACAAGGAAGTGTCTTTCTCTATCCAATAGCCAAATTTCATCTCAACTTACCAAGTGAAGAGATAAAATATAGTTCAATATGTTTCTTTTTTTATTTCTGCACTTCTGTATAGTTCATCTGATCCAATGGGGTAGAAATTGCATAGAAAATAGAACTAGAATAGAGTAGAAACAGAAAATGGTGAAGAGCCAACACAACATTCCTACAGGATGGCTAGCCTGAGCACTTTTTCAGCTATCAGTAAACAGACTGTATAACAAGCATCTTTCCAAAAAATAACTATTTTATATCAAATTTTAATAGACTTTAATATGATCTGTGATGTTTGTACCATAATTTTTTAAACACCTAAAAACTTGTGAAATTTTTATTTTTATTAGATGGGGCTACACTTTTATTATTCTAATGAAAATATTAAATTTCTGGTCCACATATAACTACAGTCATCTCTTAATCTTTGATGATGGATTCCAGAAAAACACATACACACGCACATGAATACACACAACACAATCTGTAGACTATCAAGTGTTTACGTATTATATAAAATTATATAGTACCTCTATATAATCTGTAGACTCCCTTCTATTTGAATCAAATTATTTATAGTATTTAATACTACATAAATTCATAATAAGTAGTTGTATGGTATCATTTAGGAAATGATGACAATAAAAAGGCTTGCACATGTTCAACAACAATACAATTTTTTTCTCTTAATATTTTTAACCTATTAAGGGGCCGGTGAGATGGCTCAGTAGAATAAGCACTGTAGAATAAGCACTCCCCTGGCAAGCTCAAGGGCCTGAGTTCAATGCCCAGCTCCACCAAAAAAAAATATATATATATGTATATTTATATATATATCTTATTAGAATATATATATTTATATATTCTATATATATTCTAAATATATATATACTTATATATATCTTATTAGAATATATATTATATATATATATATATTATTAGAATCAGTATTTGGAAGAAACTATGAATTCAAAACTCAAGTGGATAGAGTGTCAGCAAAATACTTGTGTATGTGTAAATTTTGTCTGTGCACACAATATATTTTGTTTGAAATCTAAGTTAGCCCAATACAAGTTGTAATTGAAACAAACAAATTTCCATCAAAAGAAATAATAGGCTATTAAATAAAGAGGACACTGATGTAGCAATGAACTGTGGCCTTCTTAATACAAGCTGGATTTTAACGGTTTGTGTTCCCTCCCCTAAAGTCTCATGTAGCCACTCAGGTGGGATTCTAGTTTGTGAAGAATTCATGATCCAATGCTGGGTTTATGTTTGTGAGTGCTGCTGATGTTATGGGTGTAAGTGCTACATCCACCCTGGGGCAGATAACCTGAATACAATATAAGGAAGGGAGAGAGGCTGCCTCTGCACCACTGCTGCTGCTATTGCCTTTTTGCTCTTGCTATTTTGCTGTTTTCCGTTGCCATGAGCTGCTGCCCTCTGCCTTGAAGCCAGGCAAGTGTGGTCTGAAACCTCCACAAACTGTGATCTAAATGACCCTTTCCTTCCTTAATTCTGGGTGTGAGGTATTTTGTTCCAGCAAAGAGTGAAAAGTAACCAATACACTGAACAGCTTTTCTTTTTCTTAAGAAACATGAAAGTAAAAAAGATTGCAGTGATTGGTGCTGGGGTCAGCGGATTAGGCGCCACCAAGTGCTGCTTGGAGGAGGGGCTTGAGCCTGTGTGCTTTGAAATGAGTAATGACATTGGAGGACTGTGGAGATACAAGGTAATCTTTAAATATTCTTATAAAGTATGATGCAATCTGTGTGTAAAGCAGTTGTTCTCAAAATGGAAACTGAACACTGATGACATTTAAGATATTTATTCCCTCATCATTCTTTTCAAGACACTATCTTCTATTCAGATAAACTTGAAATTTTCAGGTGCTTTCCTTTCATTTGCCTGACAAACCCATATGGAATATCTTGGATATTGGGAACAAACTATTTCCAAGAGGGAAATGACACTTAGACAGTATGTATGATTATGTGGCCTGCAGTCAGCTAGATAAGGGACTGAAGCTATGCTATCAGTTCAGGCACTTCCCTCTTTACCACAGGATCACCCTGTACATAGCTGTGTGCTATTTAATAGAAGCTTCTTAATACCAAACTGTCTCTGCTAAGAAAGGTATGTGTGCTTGTGAATGTAGCTACATTTAATGTGAAAAAGATGAGGTTATATCACAGAGAGTGTGTTACTAAGATCTCTATCACTGTAGTAAAGTACCTGTTAAAATCTAAATATATGGAGCAAATATCTGGAGGGGTTTTTTTCTTTTTAATTAATTTTTATTCACTTTAATGAGAAAAAAATAACAATGAAACAGTTTCAAAAACTGGTTAGTAGGACAGTTACAATAATTAATTCATTGAATATTGTTGTCTTCGTAGTAGTTATTCAGAGGACAAGACGTAGACAGAAAATCTTTTCTAAACAATATTAGTATAAACCTTTCTTCTCATTGAACTAAGAAAAAGTAGATGTATATCTATCCTAACTATCTTGTATATACATATATATTTGTTTTACTACAAAGTGGTCCTTTATTTATATCCCCCCTTTTTGTTTTGTTTTGTCAGAGATGGGTGTTCCATTGCTGTTAGAGAAGCTGTATTTGGCAAAGTCCTTAAAAGGTCTTTCCATACTTGATGCCAGTTCAAATATTGTAGGAACCTGAATTCAGGAAAAAAAAACCAATATAGGCCAATAGTCCATAATAGTAGTGAGTTATCAGCACAACTGGCAATTGTCCAAAGTTGTTGGATTGAAAATTTTATAGCACAGCATATTAACATAGCTTTACTTTTTATACCTCTTGGTTACACTTTTCTGCTGGTTAAGACCAAGTTAAAGCAAGACCTATATAACTAAAAATGCAACTTTTGCTACCTGATAGGGTCAGTTAAATCCTCTCAGGAGTTACCCTGGAACTGTGCACAGCACCTTGTGAATCTTTTGTCAGTGTCAGCCATGTGGATGAGTCATAGGCACTGCTTTACCAATTTGCTCTCTGTAAAAGCCTGAGAGAATTTTTTTTCTAGGTGACTCTCCTTAGGCACACTAGGCATCATCGATCACTTTCCCCTGTGGCCCCATAATCTCCTTGATCAGAAAATTTGGGACACCATTTAGTTACAGGGTGTCACAGCACAGGTTCTTTTATTTTGTTCTGAGTCCTCGAAGGGCTAGGGCCGAAATATTGGCTATCTTTTTAGCCCATCAATCTGTCGGATTTTTGGTCTACAAGCTGTAGTTGTTAAACATCCAGAAAAGAAGCTTGCTGATATTATTAACCTATAACATAAACAGTTAAGCTTAACATCACTGTCTGTCTGAATACCACATACTTTATACGTAAAATGAAACTGTTATTTTACAACCATGGTTGCTCTAAAATTCAAATCCCTATATAAAGTTTAAAAAATTAATCATTTTTACATAGATATTTAGAAATCAAACCATATTCAACATTGTAGCAGTAAAACCCTGTTACATTTTGCTTTTCTTGTCCCTCATTTACTTTTATTAGCTTTTTTAAACATACATTTCCTTTAAAGAGAATACAGCAATAATTGATATGACATTAGAAGCAGTATGCATTTAGAAGACCAAAATGACAGGTATTTTAAGCCTGGTTTTAGTATTATACATTGCTGTCCCCAATGTAGTTGCTTAGTTCACAGATAGCAAAGATCTATTTCTATCATGGTTTCGAGGTTTCAGTCACCCATCATAACTTGGCTCTCGTGGTCTGGTACATGATGGAAGAGGTCTGTTAACATCATGGCAGAGGAGAATCAAGGAGAAGACAGACAACAACTTCTGACAGTGCCAGTCCTATGGATAACCCACTACTATTCTGGACTACTGGACTATATTGGATTATTTGCTGAATTCATGCACCTACAATATTTAAATGGCAGTGGAATACCCATCTCTGAGAAAACTAAACAAAAAAAGGGGATACAAATGAAGGGCCATTTTGAATCTGTATATAGTTAGGATATATATACAATTACTTTCTCTCAATTCAATATTTGTACTAATAATGAAGAAGAAATATTTGTACTAATAGTGTTTGGGCAGGATACCATGTCTGAATCTTGCACTATGAATAACCACTACAAAGACAATAATATGCAATGTATTAATTATTGACTGTCCTACTAATGTTTTGAAACTGTCTCATTGCTATTTCTCAATAAAATTAATAAAAAATAATGATAATTTAAGAAAACTACTTCAGAGCAAGCTGAAGTGGGATACACTAAAACATGTTATGAATAACTGTAAAAATATATATGAAGTGGAAACAAGTTTCATTAGGCCAATTTATAAAGCTTACCAAAATATTTTTTTAAAAAAACAGAAGACAGGGTGGCAGCTGTCCCGATTCCTTCTTCGAAGGCACAACCTCAATGATGTAATTTCCTTCTATTAGTCCCTCTGCCAATGGTTTTGTCACAAGCTAAGAATCTCCTTTAACTGCAAGGGCTTTGGGAGCACATTCCAAATCCAAACTACAATGAACAGTATCCCAAATGAGCAGAAATAAGAAAATGCAGCCTTGACCAAAATGTCTCTTATTTAAATATCAGTCATTTTGGTACTTATGTACTTCATATATTTATCTAATTTTGTCTGATCTTATATTTCTATATTTCACATATTTCCATGATATTTTTATGCCAAGTCGAAAATCTTTGCAGTTCCTCTTCTCGAGCCAAATTCTTTAGGTTGTGATGCTGACTTTTATTCTCAGGCAGTATCTCTTCCCAATCCTCTTTGTGTTTTTGTTTCAATTTGTTTGTTGTGGTTTTGTTAGTTGTACTATGATATTGTAAATGTTGCCATTATCTTGGTGGGATGTAATTGTTGGCATCACTATAAACAGGATGGCTTTCCAATATGGGAAAGCAAAACTTTTGCTCATGTTGTGGAGCAATAAGATAGAATACTGACAAAAATGTTCTTTTCAAGGAAAAATAAGACCAAGACCCCAGATGTGGTCAGGCCTAACATATTCTTCACTGTATTTCTGAATCCTAGAAGCAAGGAGATGTTTTTGTTTCCTGTAGGAGACACCAGAAAGTGGGCGTCCAGGGATTTACAAGACTTTGACCTGCAACACATCCAAAGAAATGACAACCTTCAGTGACTACCCTTTCCCCGATCATTACCCCAACTATCTGCATAACTCCAAAATGATGGAGTACATCAGGATGTATGCCAGGCACTTTGGTCTGATGAAACATATCCAGTTCCTGGTAAGAAATGAAGCCCCTGACATTACAACCAGATTGGTCAATGCAGACCCTGCTCAAGCCAAGCCAAGTTGAGGCATTGCTTCCCAACCAACTACTAACCAGGCCCAACCCTGCTTAGCTTCTGAGATCAGACAAGATCAGGCATGTTCAAGGTGGTATGGCTGTAGGCAAGGCATGGATTCAATTTGCATTTTCCATCATAATTCTGAAAGAATTATCATGTCTCCTTGTCAGTATTGTTGAAGAGTTGTTATGGTCTTCTTGATTCTCTCAAAAGAGCATTGTCTCACATTATATACCTTAAAATCTAAGTTTCAATTAATTTGATATAACATGGATCCCAGAAAAAAGTACATAATATGTTCCCTGAATTACCTTGAAATGGAGAAAGTAATGCTTTGGGGAAGTTGTTGTGAATAAAAATCCTAAGCAACCAGGAATGATGAATGCAAAAATTACCACTGATCTTATTTGATACAGCAGAAGTCTAGGAGAAAAATGAAGTCTGAGAGCAATGCTCTAGAACTGAAGCTGCCTTCGTTCCTTCCTTCCCAGTCCAGGGTGTGCAGTGTGAGGAAGCGCCTTGATTTTTCATCCTCTGGCCAGTGGGATGTTGTGGTAGAAACTGATGGGAAACAGAAAACCTATATCTTTGATGGAATCATGATCTGCAGTGGTCATTACACAGAAAAGATTTTGCCCTTACAGGATTTTGCAGGTATTTAGCTGATGAGTGTGTAAAAAGCACCTGTGGGATCTAAGAACCTTCATGCTTGAGCAATGGCAGGTATCGGGGGCATGGGTTTATGTGGCAAAGTGGGGACACAAGAGAGGGTGCCCCTGTCAGACATGGTGCTGCATCCCTGTAATCCCAGCACTCAGGGAGCTGAGGCAGGAGGATCACCAAGAGTTTAAGGCCAATCTGAGCTACAGACTGAATTCAAGGACAGCCTAAAGTACATAGTGAGACTCTGTCTCAAAAAAGAAAAAGCATGGAGTGACTTCACAACAGTGATGACAGATTTGATCATAGAGTTAATTCCAAAACTGGAAATCAGAAGTCCCTCAAGGACATTAATCTGAGGGTTTTCTCTAACAGTTCATTAAAGCAATAGTGATAGGAATCAAAAGCAAGGGCAAAATCTTTATACATTTTAGGGGATATGGCACTTAGTGAATAGGACATGCCAAAATAATCAGAGGATTTGTGCCAAGATCGCAAAACATTTTAATACAATCAAAATTTTCTTCAAACTGCTTTAAAATACTAGTAAGCTAGGCATGGAGTATTAAATTCCTAATACTCAAGGCTCACATTGTTCCACAAGGAATCCAATAGCCACATGTCAGTCATAAACACTTGAAAAGTGGCTGCACGAATTGAGTATGCTGTCCGTGTAAACGACACACACCAGGGCCAGTAAAATAGCTCAGCGGATTAAAGTGCCTGGTTAGGCAGATGCAGGGGCCGGGGATTGGATCCTCAGCCTGCAGTGCCTGCCCCACTCCCGGGGCACTCTGAGACTGCAAATGAAACTGGGCATGGTGGCCTGCGCCTGTACTCCCAGCACTTGGGAGAGTGAAAAACAGAAAGTATCACTATACAGTCTGATCTGTATAGTGAAAGCCCATAGACCCTGTACTAAATACATAAAAAATAAAACTAAAAAAACTATATACACTAGATTGGGCAATATAGTAAAACTGTATAAAACCTTTCTGCAGAGTAACCTTACAGATTATGTTGAGTTAAATAAAATACATCACTACAATTAAATAGCACATACCATTTTAATATATTACTATAAAATTTAAACTCCATATATTGTTTGCTTTCAATTTCCTTTGAACAGTCCTGCTTGTATATTGCTAAGTGCCTTTACACAGTTGTGCATCGCTTCACCAAACCACAAAAAGTAAGGACACTACTTCATATATAAGTAGAAAGTAAGAAAAACATAAGTTCCTGAGCTCATAAGAGACATCATATTGGGCAAATATGAAATTGAACTTTTAAAAAAGAAATGCTAGGGAACTTTTATTTTGGTCTTATCATATTATTCTTGTCCTTGAGTATTTTGTTCTTAGATAATATCATTCTGTCAAACTGGCAACACACGAGGATAGTATTTAACTAACATGCAATTTAAGTTTATGAGAAAATTTTGCTGAGCAGCCTTCCCCATTTCTGTTTGTGACATGGGTATTCAACCCTTTCCTTCTAGGGATCCAGAAGTTCAGAGGCAGATGTCTTCACAGTTGGGAGTACAAGCACCCAAATGATTTTGCAGGAAAAAGAGTGGTTGTGATTGGCATCGGGAATTCCGGAGCTGATTTGGCTGGAGAGATCAGTCGTGTTGCTGAACAGGTTTGACCCCAGACTCTGATTCTGTGCTTTGGTATGAGCTTGACTCTTACAGTCTGGCCGGTGTGTTTAGACTTTCCCAGTTGTTTAATGATAGTATCCCAACTTCACCTGCTACCACAGCAAGGCACTGACCCACGTTTTTTTCTGGATTTACAGAAGTAAAATAAAATAAAATACATCAAAATAATACTAGTGTTCTATGTCATAATGCATTGGAGTCATGAAATAAAACAAACTAGAGTTAGGTATGAATATACACTATCAAAATGGAAATTTTTCCATTTGAAATGAAGTTTACAACAATAAAAATCAGCATAGCTTTCATGGGGAAATAAAGTTTAAACAAAAAACATACATGCATGGGTAGAAATGTACTGCTGATGTATGAATGAAGTACTGTGAATGGAGCAGAATTTTATTTTTTAATTTTAATTTTTATTTTGATACAGGGACTCACTATACAGTTCAGACTCATAGTGATCCTCCTGTCTCACCCTTCCCATTGCTGGGATTACAGGTGTGCACCACCACACCTGGTTTCAGTGGCCAGCATGGCATGCCTGGGGTTCCAGGGTCAGCACAGCATGTGGTACCAGGGATTGAACCCAGGTCCTTGCACTTGAAAAGGAGGCACTTAAACTGTTGAGCTATCTCCCCAAGTCCAGAATTTTATCAAGTAAAAAAAGAGGAATTACTTTTCTGTACATAGAATATCATGGACTCTTTAATTATATGGAGGGATAACCTCATAATTCAAAGTCAATTATTTGTATTGATTCAGGATTTCCAAAAACAGATGTAAGACTTCCCATACTTAAAGTTTTCTGTATGAGAACTGTCTAACCAATTCAGGTTCTCTAAACTGGGTACACTGCTATGAGTCAAAGATCTCTGCAATTCTTGATCTCTGAAGCTCATATTTTCTTTAAAATCCTGAAGGCTTTTTTAGTGAGCTAAATGATTCAAAGTAGATAGTAAAACAATTCAAAATACATACTCTGTCTTTCATGCACTTTATACATTTTACCATGGGCTTTTGCAAATGTTTTCACTATATTTTTATACTTAGCCCAAACTTTGTGTTCAGATATGTCTCCCCTGTACTGCTTTATGGAATGACAGAGTTTAAAGAGAGCAGGAATACTGACATCTAACTCCCAACACAACTTATTCGTGTTAACAATTTCTTTTCATTTGCTGGGATGTCAGAGATTCCAGGCATCTAGAGGAGCTAGAAAAAACATGGCATTAGAAATAAATCTGTGACAAATAGTAGTTGAATTGGAAGGGCTTGAAGTAACCATATCTGTCAGAGCGAGAGAACAGGAAGGGCAGCAGAATGAATAAGAAAAGGTATTTGAAACTGAGGTGATAGGAAGCAAAGCTGTCCCGGGGCTGCCACTCCTCTCTTGCAGGTTTTCCTCAGCACACGACGAGGTACGTGGATATGGAATCGGGTTTGGGATGATGGAAATCCCATGGACGTCACACTCTTCACTCGTTACAATAGAATAGTCCAGAAATTCTGGCCTACATTCCTGATCAACAGATGGGCAGAGAATAAATTAAACGCAAAGTTTAACCATGCCAATTATGGGCTACAGCCCAAACATAGGTAAGATCTCTACACTTTTAAGCTAATGGACAGCAAAATCCATAAGCTGTAATGTGCCGTAAGAAATTTCTTGTCCAGTGCTTAGGGTTAAATCATGGCCGAAACCAGGATTAGAGGTATGCTTTACTACCGAGCTATGTCTCTAGCTCTTGGTAGATTTTGAAGGAGAATATTCAAGTGGCTCTTGGTCACTCCACTAAGATATAAGAAAGAGATGTGTGGGTGACAAGAAGAGGAGTAGACTATCAAATGCCTGGCTCCTCTGAGATTCAGACTATCTCACTGTGGCATGCTCCTACCTCTCATTTTTATTTGTCAACTCTTTTCAGTTAATTCCCTAAATTCTACACTATGATTCCAAAGTTACCTCCAAATCGACTATCAACCAGAACATTTTCAACATGTGATGTGTAACTATTTCAGCATTCTGACCTCCTCCCCTGCACTGGGCCCTACTATGTCTGTACCATCCACACCCCCAGCTGCACCCCAAAATGGCATCCAAGGCCCATTCTGTAACTACAAACCAAACTTTTCTTATTTCTCATCCCCCTTTTACCCCATATCTCCCATCTTGGGTTCTCACCTGTGTCCACTCTTTCCTTCTTGGGTCTTTTCCTCTACCTGATCATTAAAACACGATATTATTTATGTATTCATTCTTGGTGCTCTTCTATTTTGCCCTAGAGAACCTCCTGTACTAAAGATATTAAATCTACCCCCAAAATAATAAAGATTGAATTAATATACAGTCCATAACAAGATAAAAAGGGTTATACAATGTATCTCACGGATACATACATAATTATGACTCGCAGAGGTAACATGGATGACTAGTTTCTATTATGGAGAAATTATTCAGAATATGGAATATGGAATATATTAAGAATAATATAGGGGGCGAGGGAGATGGCTCAGTGGAGTCGGCGCTTCTCTGGCAAGCGCAAGGGCCTACGTTCAATCCCTGGTTCCATTTAAAAAAAAAAAAAGAATAATATAGACCTGAGAATATGACATCTTGCTGCTAATCCTTAATTCAAGCTTTCTATTATAGTTGCCAGTGATCTGAGTGTCACTGAACACAAATTTTTCCGTTAATGATCCAAACTGAAAATCATACAGTTGTACCACAGATGCCTTTGAAAAATACTCATGACTAATGAATGTCAACTTGTACATGATATCAAGAGCAAAGGACTATGCTAATAATGAAAATATTATCTAAAAATATTTAGTACGTTACCAACTGACTAGCACAATGTAATTGGGTTAGTATATCATAAAAATATTGCTGGCTAAAAATACTTTAATATGCATTTTCATCTGATTGGCAGAATTAATCTTTTATGTCATTGTTATGATGCTTGTATCATTATTATTATTCCTATGCCCTAAATAGCTATATTATGGGCTATATATGTATCTACAAAGATATCCCATATGTGCATGATGAAATCATTATAGGCCTTATATCTTACATAGTTACTATGTCATTATTATATTATATATAATTATGGTTGTTGCAGTAAAGGAAACTAAGGTTAAAGTACTTCATGACTTATCAAAGGCACCATAGCTATGGATCATCAGGATTAGTAGTTCTGATTCTTAAAGTACAGTTTTGAACCAATCGACTGTATCAACTTTTAGGATTACCAACAAAGAATATTAAAATAATTGAAACGTTATAGTTATTTCCTGAATGTTTTCCTACCATAAATTTTTTTGTGAAGAAAATGTATACTCAGTTCATGATACATTCTTGTCATGTAGATTTCTCAGCCACCAGGCCACCTTTGGTGATGATCTGGCAAATCACATCATTACCGGGAGAGTGCTGATCAAATCAAACGTGAAGGAGTTCACTGACACATCCGCCATCTTTGAAGATGGTACTGAAGAAAGCGTTGATGTTGTTCTTTTTGCCACTGGCTACAAATTCTCTTTCCCTTTCTTGGAGGATGACCCAGCAATCCTGGACAGCCAGCGCACCCTGTTTAAATTTGTCTTCCCCCCTAAGCTAGAGAAGCCAACACTAGCTTTCATTGGCATAGTCCAGCCAATAGGAGCCATTATTCCCACATCAGAAATGCAAAGCCGATGGGTTGTTCATATATTCAAAGGTATGTGCAGGTGTTCTCCGTAAGCAAAGTATATTTTTAATTATGCACTGAGATCATAAAAAAGTTAGAAGTGTTCCTATCAATTTATCTCTCCCCTTATATCAAGAAAACCAAAATTTCACCTTTAGAATTATATTACTTCTGGACTCTTGAATTTTGATTTATATTTTCTAAAAGAATTCTTCTAATCAGCCAAGAAATAAAGCAGAAAACACATGAAACTCTAGTCAAGTTAGATTTGCATATTAGGTAGCTATACCTAGTTCTTTCCATAGAAAACTAATACTGGGTGAGGCTTTATGAAAATAGAAATTGGCTAAGGTAGTAAAACAAAGAGAACCTACCATGAATATATTTCCAAAAGGTGGTGAAATTATTTTACTTTGATAATGAACTCCAACTCTGTGTCTATATTGTTGACTCATTTTTCCAAGTTCTCAGTCAAATTGATGCTTCTGAGCAAAACAAAATTGCTCGAGTTCCAGAAAGAACTCAGGTTTGACTGAGTTGCACCATAGATTCTGAGAACCAGAGTGAACTAGTTGAATCACATGAAACTCTTTCTCTTACATTCCCACATAACTCTGATCACGTCAGCATTATCCCTTGTTGGGACAGTTCTTTCCTGATGGTTCTCAATGTAATACAAGGCTGCCCTAACTAAATCTTCTACCTTCTGAGACATGACATTACCTATTAGGCAAGTCAGGAAATTATAAAAGTGCACTAATTTTCACTGTCAGAAGAGACTATATGATGGCTTACGCTATTTCTCTCTTCTTCACTATTTTCTTAACTCACATGTCTGTTCTCTCACTGATATCATTTTAGGTAGTAACTTATTTGATTCTTATTTTAAAATCTCTTCAGCATAGCCCTACTTTAGTATGTTGACTTCCTACTCCTTCTCCTTGCAAATCAATTCATTTCTAAAAATAAAGTCACAAACTAATGACATTAGTGAATGTTGAAAAATGACACATGCTTGACATGGGGGAGACCATAAAGAAGAGTGACTAATCAATCATTTGTCATGCATACTTTCAGTTCTCTATTCACGTCTATTTACATTTTAAAAATAAGGCTTTCTAAATATTTCTTTTACTATAATACGTATGTAGAAAAGTGTACATATGTAGAAAAGAATATAATTAATGTATAGCATCCTAGAGTGTTGGATCTTGAATACATATACCCCCTATTGTGTAGGTTTTAAAAAGAAAATCATGACTATCCCTCACAAGCTCCCCTTATGTTCTTTTCCTAATTCTCTGTCTTCCAATACCAAAGATAACAAATATTCCTATTATAATTGGAAAGATTTGTTTTGTTTTTCCTTTTTATTTTAATGAAATCAAAGAATATGAATTCCATTGTGTTTGGCTTCCTTCTTTCTTTCACATTTGTGAAATGTATCAATATATTGTGGCCATTTGTTTTCTGTGGTATATAGTATCCCACAGACTTATCCACTAAATGTGTGGATGTAGGTAAATATATTCACACATTGCCCAATCTCTGTTAGTGGGCATTTAGAGCTATAAACAATGCTGCCATCAGCACCTAATATGTGTCCTTAATGAGCATATCCTCATATTGCTTTGGTTACCTAGGAGAATAACTGAGGCTAGTGCAAAATAGAGCTTTAATGTATTAGACAGCCCTTCTATTTTGCAAGTCTGTTCCTTTTCTATTTTACACACTTCATCTTCTAAAGTTCATTTGTAAGACATCTGATGACTGGATGTTGATGACAATACTCTGCTTTTCATGGGATATTTATTTCACCAGAAGGATGGCCTGTGTATCCATCTCATGACCAGGACATTGTTCACAAGGGAGAATCATTTACAGAGGCTAGGTGTATGTTTGCCCAGTCACAGCTCTGTCACAGGGGGTCCAAGTTATTTTTTTTCTCTAGGATACTATGAAGAAGGCCTAAGGGCATGGGCTATGCCCTTGTTCTTTGGATAGAAGTTGCAAATTCAATATGCCACCACGACGGGAAGTAAGCTGGAAGATTTACTACTTCCAGAACTTGAGCAGGGAAATGCAATGAGCCTGCAAGGTAGCATTGTGCCTCTAGGTCATGGCAGGCAATGAGAACAAGTTAGAAGAGAATGGGCCCATTCCTTTCCCTCTGTTCTCTTGATTTCCATGTATTTTCTCCCACCCTAACCTTCACTTGCCCTTCCCTTCCCTTTCGGACATACAAATGCACATGTAAATCACGTCTTAAGAAACATTTGTTTATGTTTTTATGGAAGTAAGTTATTGCTGGGCTAGGAGCTTTCCAGTACTGCACACTTTATGAACTGAAAGGGTTCCACATGCTCTGAGACAAGTCACACTGGAGTTTGCAGCTTTTCTAGAAGATTATTACATCACCATTTAAAATAGAGTATGGGGGCCAACCAGACAGCTCAGCAGACTAAAGTGCCTAGGCAGAGCACAGTGGAAGGGGTTCAATCCCCGGCATGCCTTGCCATGCCAGCCCCATTTTTAGGACACTCTGAGACTGCAGTTGAGACTGGGTGTGGTGGCACATGCCTGTAATCCCAGCACTTGGGAAGCTGAAAACAAGAGAATCACTATGACACCAATCTACGTAGTGAGACCCTATAGACCCTGTACTAAATACATTTTTAAAAATAACAATAATAAAATAGAATATGGACTCAATCTAAATGTGATGTTATATAATATATACACTAATTTGACAGTTATATTGCCAGAGACTGAAAAATGATATCTATCATGAAATATTAGCCATAAAAAGAATGAAATTGCAGCATTAGAGTTAGAAGCTAATTTTATGTTAAGACACAGAGACAAACATTGGATGGGATCACTTACGGGAAATTTTTGAAAGTTGAGCTCATACAAATTAAGACTAGAATAGTGGTTACCCATTGGTAAAATGTTACAGTCAGATTGGAAGATAAATTCTTGTTTCCAAAAGCACATAAAGGTGAATATAGCTAACAATGATACATATATACTTCAAAGTAGAATTCTCAGAAGAAAATCTCAAATGTACATACCATGAAAGAATAAGTATAAAAATCAAGTTAAAAAATAAGGCCATATTAATAGGCTGAGCTGTAAAAGGCTCAAGTCAACAAATTCTGACATTGCCAGTCCTATGGATAACCCACT
>NDGN011505093.1:3332-15646 GCA_002564285.1 Tympanoctomys barrerae
AGGAAGGAAGGAAGGAAGGAAGGAAGGAAGGAAGGAAGGAAGGAAGGAAGGAGATAGAAAAAGAGAACAGAGAGAAAAAGAGAAAAGAGAGCCGGCTCCTCCATGCCTAAAGCCCTCCGCAGTATACTCTCCAAGGGGCTGAAGTCAGCGTGTCTTACGAGGAGATCTGCATGCCCGAGCTTGTCGCCGCGTAAGTACGGCAGCCAGGCTGCGAGTCAGCTGAGGGCCCGTGGGTGGATAAGGAAACGTGTCGAGCACGTGCCAGGCCGCCCTGCAGAACCGCAGAGAGGAGGAGGTGCGGCCACCTGCAGGAAGGCGGGTGGAGGGGATCATCCCCGAGATGAAACGCAGCTCTGAAAAGCAGTCTCGTGTTGTTTCTAACATGCAGAGTCTTGCAGGTGAAAAGCAAAGAAACCGGAGGGGAGGTTCACGACGGGGGTGGGGAATAATGAGGCCGGCGAAGGCCGGCAGCGGAAACAGGTGGGATCGAGACTGCGCGCAGAGGGACACGCTACTGTAAAGCCCAGCACTTGATAAAATTAGTACGCTCTAAGTATATAGGAAAAGAATAAAACACGAGAGTCAAAAGAAACAAATGAGATTGTGGTGTTTCATAATCATGTCCTTCCACATAATATTAATATTCCAAATCTATTTTATTTATGTTCGTTTACACACAGTACAGGGCAACTTAATGTCAGTGACCAAAGTTTGAAGAAAAAGTTACACCAGCATTTGAACAAAGTAATTCCTCAAAGCGAATTCAAGTAGTATTTTGCTATTTTAAAGACTTTGGCCACTAGAGAGGGTCACTCCGCAATCCAGGAATGAATCCGTGGTGCCCACATGGTGGCAAATGAGTCACGGAAGCGCGGGGCTCTGGATGAATAACTGATCTCGAATCTTCACTGTTAGAGAGCAAGCCCCGACGTGACTCTGCACCAGGGAGCAGGCCGAGCCTGAGGCCGGCTGGTGGCTGAGGATCTGCGCCTGCCACTGAGGAAGGGCAGGGGCCACGGCCAACACAAGGGCAGCAACTGCAAATGCTCAAAGTCCTTCCAGCGCATCAGTTCAACAAGACTCTAAGCGCAATGAGGGGAAACACCGAGTGCTGACGGGAACATCCCACCGCAGACATAGTCCAGCAAGTTAACCCAATTAATAGACATATGACCTCAACATTTTGTAAATCCTCGAAAGACTCGTGGATGTAGGCTGTGGTCATCAGTGACGGCTGGCATAGCACCACAGACTGTGGCTTAAGAGCCAGCACTGCTTGTCAGAGACCCAAGACAGGCAGAAGCAGGTAGCACCACGCAGACCAAAGCAGACATCTGCAGAAACCCTGCTGCCACTGCCTCATGACTGCAGGACAGAGACTACATTCAAACACTCCAAATTAATGTAGCCGTCTAGAGCACTCTCAGATTCTAATTCAAACAAGACAAACTAAAGCATTTCGCAGTTGAGGGTGATGGATGGTACTGGACTTTGCTTGCTTACTTGCTTGCTTGCTTGCTTGGGTGGGGTCTGACTGTTACACAGGTGGTTTTGCTGCTGGAGCCCTACTGCCTCAGCCTCTTGAGTGGCTGGGATAGCAGGCGCACACCACAGGCCCAGTGATGTCAATCTCACCAAGGAATTGCTTCTTTTTTTAGGATATAGTGATATTTTTCTGGCTATATTTTTTCAATAGCTATTATTTTAACATATGCACACCTGCATACATACAGGTAAAATTGTGAGCAGGCTGAAGACAGGTGTATTAAGAGGGGGAGGTGCGAGGACCAGACCAGCCGGAAGTTGATCCTGGTGTAATCGTCGCCGGAGCAGGTGTGGAGGTGGGGCTTGGCCTCCTCTGCATTGATGTGTGGCTGTGACAGTTTCCTGCAAACCGACAGCCCTGCGCCACAAGGCAACGCTTTCTTCTTCCAGCCTGAGAGCTGCTCCCAGGCAGCCCGCCTTTCTTAGTCATAGCCCAGAATGGGGTGGAGTTAGCGACTCTACACTCAAGCAGGCCGGTGACAAGGGAGAGGAGCTGAGTAAACGTCCCACATCTGAACACAGTTCTCAGACTCCAAGTGGGGCTGCTGGAAGAAGCCCATAATAGCAATCCATTCCTTTGCATATGTTGGTTAACGTGACAGCTGGCTTTTCTTCTCTCATTGCTACTTCTTGATAGCATTTTCCAGATCAGATGCCTGCGCTGAGGCCTTCTGTAGCAATCCTACGAGGCAGACACTCCAGACTGGCCGTCGAGTTAGATTGGTCACCACTGAGCAACAGGCGCTGCACGGCTGATGGAACAGGTGTGCTGACCGTGAAGAGCATGGCAGAGCATCAGGTACCGAAGACTTTCATGAGATCAGATGAGGGGCACGCAGAGGCTGAGCACCCCAACTCTTCACAGATGGAAGGGAGAAGTCATGATAGACTGGGAGGATGCTTTTGTAGTACTGAGGGGGAAATGATACTCAGATCCAATAATTATCAGCGCAAGCTGCTGTGAAGACAGTGTCCCACGGAAAGAAATATCTGCTGTGAGGAAATGCAGGTACGACTTTCCTCATAACTATGACAAAGTTTTGAGGGATAATGAATGCCAAACTTGACAGGTCTTCCAAAGTAATGCAAGGGCCCATGAAGGGAGTAGGAAGCTCAGAATTAAAGGTGAGCACTTGAGACAATGACCCTGAGATTTTCAGGAATCAGCAGCAAGCATAGGAACTCCCTGTGCTCAGGGCATGCACAGCCTCCATGTGGGACAGAGCATGCCAACACTCACGCTCCGCGGGGACTCACCTGCATCACTGTTTCCCCTATCATGGAGAGCAAGGCCAAGACTGGACACTGCAGAGAGATACAGTCCTTGTTGGAAAAAGGAAATTTTGTGTTTACTGAAATAGCTGTATGTCCTGACAGTGTCAATCAGCAGAAATTTGAACAACATATTTGGAAGGCTTGTGGATATTGGACTCTGGTATTTGGATATGAAAAATAATGGCTGGATGGGTGGAGTAGCACTCGTGGGCTGGAGAGCATCACCTCCTGAGTGACACACCCGCGACACACCTACATTCTTGCTGTCAGGGTTGCTGAGAGCTGAGCAGGGGCAACTTACAATGAGTGGATGAGTGGAGATGCCAAGTGTCTTCACGGAGCCCTGAGTTAGGATTTGGGAGGGACACACAGGTATGCACATTAGGAACTGCTTATCAGGGAAACAGAGACCCCAGCTACTCTGCCTCCAAAAATATCCAGGGGACAATCTCTATTTTTTCAAGAGGGAGAGATTTCTTTAGCTCACAGTTTGTGGAGGCCTCAGTCCATACCTGGCTGGCTGCAAGGCAAGGTTGCATCATGCAAACACCACAGGGCAGAAACAGCTCATGGTGGGCAGAAGGTAGCAAGGATGAGTGAAGGGAATCTTTTCATTTTAAAACAAAAAGAAAATAAAATGTGAGATGCCTTTGGATGCGAGGCTACCTTGAGATCGTCCTCTGATGGAAGAATCGATGGCCCCAGAAGCTGCACTGTCATGGGGCAACAGACAAACTGAAATCATTACCTGATTTACACAAAGATCAGGAACAGATAGAGGAAGTCCTCGGCTCGGCAGCTACTTGCTTCCCTGGCGCAAGTTCTGCACTGAGCCAGAACTTTGACCAAAAATTCGCCGAGGCACACGGGGCCGTGTCCAAGGGCTCAGGAGCAACCGGAGCCTCCGCGCACTCGCATTCTGCACTCAGAGAAGCCTAGCAGATGCTTTCTCCGGGCTGTGCCTTGTGTGTTCCATCCTTCGAGATCTCTAAAATCATATAGAAAAAATAAGCTCATGGGATGTATCTCCAGTAGCTGGGTAAGTATTCATTTTGGTAGGCAAACACAATCCTATGAACGTTTTGCAGTGTGGATTATGTACACACACATATAGATGTAACATCACTAATAATGTTTATTTCTTTATAAACTTGTTTTAACTATAATTAGTCATATGTTGTTAGCAAACGTCTAACCAAAAATCTAGCCTGCTGTATTGTCAGTGGAGCTCTAAGCTTTGCAGTCCTGTCAGAAGTGACTGCCGGGTTTGAAAATAGAGGTTGGAAATTTGTTCAACCAAAAGTGAGGCCCCCACAGAACAGGCAGGACCAGGCCCCTGGCTGTTCCGGAGGCAGCCTTCCGAATCCCTGAAATCTAAATTCTGAGGCTAGAGATGGAAAAGTTTACCCCTCTGGAGAGCAACTGTCCAGCCCAACTGACCACCTCAACAGCTCAGCAAGGCCTTTCCTTACACGGTGGGAAAATGTATCTACTGAAACATCCTCCTGGGGAGAGCTAAGGCGGCAGGCTGGGAGCCCCCCAGAGCAGGCCTGACCTCTCATCCCACGAACCATCCCACCTTGGCACCGGAAGCCTGACAGGTAGACTCTCATCCATCCTGAGCAACCAGCAAACACCAGTAATTAGGACTTGATAATAGCAGGAGTGATTTATTTATACACATCCAGATGCATTATCTCAACCAATAAACCAATACAACAAGGCAAAATGACCAATTAATCAAAGCAATGAGCTGATTGAGATAACAAGCACACATTACGTGTTGAGTGACTCAAATAATAGCGTATCAAGCTGAGACAGAGATGAATCATTTGCCATGCTGTACAGTACTCTTATCTACTGACTCCAGAAAACTATAATGTGGGTTTTTTCCTGGTAAGAAAGCAGGGTACTACCAGTTAAGTGCCAAAGACATGAAGTTGTGAAAAGTTAAGTAATTGAAGAAACTAACCATAAAGGAATCAATAGAAGACTCCCTACTCTCTGCCAGAACCCTTTCTTGGCCTGTCTGTCCTGTCCTGCCCCGTCCTGTCCTGTCCTCACCTTTCTGCTTAAATGAGAAAGTAGTAAAGATTCCCTGTGAGAGCTCCTGGCCTCAGCACTGTGTGCAGACGCTGGCTGAAGGCACGTGGGAGGCCTCGAGCATGTGACGTGTGCGGGTCACTGGTCATGCTGATTACACGCAACGACATAGCGAGAGTCACCTTGGCAGCTCCTCTTCCACTCATGTCCACAAGGCGCTCTTTCCTCTTCAGGACAACGAGGAACACACGAGATTGTCTTGATATGGCTGGATGTGCTACGGCTTCTTTTCTGTGACCTTCCCAGTGGACAAGATGCTGAAGTGGCAGACAGGGCAAGCTGGCGTTTAGTATGACGCGACCTCGTCTCGACAGCCACACAGGCAATCACAGATGCTCTTGCTGAGCTGTACTGATGTAGGGAACAGAAGCTGGAGCGCTCGGGAAGTTTCACGGGAGAAAACAAAACTTTCAGGCCACGCTGAACACCAACCCAAGCACAGCTCACGCGGAGCCTAAGGACCTGCTGCCTTTCAGCGTGATAGATGTTTAAGTGTCTATTTTTTTAATAAGTTGGAATAGAAAATCTTGCTCATCATGCCTACTAGCCAGGCAGAGGTAATCTGTTGGTAGAGCCTCTAACTTCTAGCCTGAAAAGGTCCTGCTATTATTTAAATGAGACCCTTGACCTATTTAATTTATATAAGCAGTCCCTAATATTTTTTTTGCTATATTTTAAGGAAGGGTCTACAGGGTGTCCAGGGTCTCACTATTAGATCAAACTCGTAGTGATCCGGCTATTTACAGCCTCCTAAGAGCTGTGATTACAGGTGCACGTCACCACGTCGTCTCTATTGTCTCAGTGCAACGCAGGGGCAGGGCTGGACAGCAGGACTGGGATAGAGTCCCTGGCCCCTGTGCCACTTGCAGGCGCTTTAATCCACTGAGCTATTTGGCCGGCCCTCTAATATGTTCTGGCACAAAACAAATGCTGAGTATTTGTTATTATTACTACTGGAGATTCTAATAAAGAAGGGAGTAGGTAGAGAAAACAATCAGATTGTGAAAATGAGTATAAATATTCCAAAATTAGTCCACACCCCAGGAGCAGGGCAGGCTCCAAGCTGCAGCATCTGCTCAGCCCAGCCCCCTCTGCACACCCCGTGCGGGGCCACCAGATCCCGCAGCCCAGATGTCCCTGTTGGTGCATCACCACAGGGGAGTGGCTTGGGCCTGTGACCCCTGTCCCTGAACAGGAATCAAAGTGCTAGATGATTTCTGGCCTGTGTATCGAGGACTGAACAAAAACTGAAGTAACAGGCAGAGCCCTAGCCAGACACGGAGGTCAGCAGCCCTTAAGTAGCGCCCAAAGACGAAGCTCAGTTGGAAGGTCTGAAAACCGCAGCGAGGCCTCTGCGTGGGTTCCGGGGTGGTGGCTGCCCTTGGTGGACTTTTTGTCCTGCTTTTGCTTGACCCACATTCGCTCCACAGAGCCAGCTTCTTCTCCTACCTTTAATAAAATTTCTCGCCATTAAATTAGAAAAAAAAATGGTGGAAACTAAACTTTTTGCTTGCATCAATAGAATTGAACCTTACAACAATTAGGATCCAGGGTAAGAACATACCTGCAGAGTTGTAAATGGACCAGGAATGCCCGGCCCTTGGGGGAGCCTGGTGCTGCAGAAACTCTCAGGGTGCTGAGCAGCTGGAAAAGCCGAGGCGAGCGGGCCAGACACATGGCACACGCAGGACAAGCGCAGACGGCCCTCGGGATGGGAACTGTTTCAGCACAAATACAGAAAATGTAGTACGCAACAATGGACCAATGACTTCATTTTTCTCAATCAATAAACCATTTTAAAATCCAAGAAGACTTTTCTCTACTATTTTCATTTATTCACTTGTTATATAAATTGAACGGTCTATGTCATCTCCATCTTTAACTCCTTTCCCAACAGTAATAATTACAAACGACAAAGAGATATGCTGAGCCTGCCTAATAAAAGGTGCTGTATAAATTCAAGGTGATTTTAGCAATATTAAAATGTTGTTATGTATGACTGCTGCCTAGTATTTTGCATGTTTTCAGTTTCTGGTTACGACCCACACATCCTGCCGAGAAGGGAAGTACACAAAATTAAAATCCAACACAGCTGAAAAACTACTCAGAACTTCACAAAACTGCCATTATTCAGGCAGTTTAGAGAAAACTGTGCTTTAAAAAAAGTCAATGCATATAAAAAGCATTAGGTCGGTGCAGAGCCCTCCTCCGCATGCGGAGACAGGAAGGGCAGTAAACAAGTTGGAGTAATGCAGAGAAACGGCTTGTTTTCCCAGAATCATCCTGTAATCAGGTAATGTATCACATTATCCAATCATGCCTGACAGGCGGCTGCGGATCCTTCCTTTACTAGGAAGAGCAGTATAAATTGTATCACCTGAAATTATAGCTTTTAAAATTGAATTATCTTATTTTACATCAGCCATGTCAGGACTTTTACAAATTGTTAATCGCTTGGTAAACATCTTCAAATCTAAAACACGATTATTATTTGTTAGGAAAGTATAAGAGTTATTATGTATAATTTGCCTGCTGTCCCTGAGGATAAGAACATGAACCATTCTTGCATCACTTAAAGCCAGCCTACGAAGAATATTGATAAGCAAATAAGGTACCTGAACATTTGGCAAATTGTTATTTCAATGACTCATGCCCCTCCACTTTGGAAATGCATGAAAACTGGAAAATGGATGTGAAAACATTCTTAAAATAATTAAAATAAAATAAAATAAATCTCCCAATAGTGAGTGCTGGGAGCACACACGTAGAATTGAGAAAGAATATCTTTTTCCTTGGAGAAAAGGATGATGCACATGTCAGGATGATGTACAGCTCTCAGGAGATACAGATGGGACTGCAAACAGCACTTCCGTGGCAGTCGCGGGGGCAGGAGTAGGGCTCAGAGGAAGCGAGCGTGCCCTCGGGGATTCCAGCCCCAAGCAGGCCGCGCAGCCCAGCCAGGGCGATTCGCTGGAGCCCACAGGCTGTCATCTGCAAAACTCCAGGTGCCCAGAATGGCAGAAAGTGAGTGGAGCGCATGCCGCGTGTCCCTTTAAACACGGAATAGTCATGGCTGTCACACCCCGACAGGTATTACTTTTCTTCTTCTCGACAACATCGCTTTGTGCTTGAAAGAGGTATTTTAGAGCTTATGAATATTCATGAAAGGGAACTTAAATTGATTATTCCAGCTCCTCGGTAGCTTTAAGATGGTCCTCAGTGTTCTTGAGCGAATCTGCAGGAGCGCAGCACTTTGGAGAAGCGTACCTGAGTGCCGAAAGGCGGCGCCTCGGCGTCTCCCCCAGATCGCAGAACCCCACAGAGCAAAGTCTGCTCTGCGTGGCTGCCGAGTCGGGAGCACAGCTGTCTGTCGGGCAGATCTCTTTCTGGGTGCCCCGGCAGGTGAAGCGCGCTCCCCGCGCTCGCCCCTCACACCGCCCTCTCCGCTGTGTGAAGGCCTAGGCCACCTGAGGTCGAGCAACGAGAGCTTAGCTTTGCAATCAAGATAGAAAAATCTTAAACAACTGTTCGAGTTAGTCCCTTAGTTTTGCAAGTTTTGCATAGCTTGTATAGAGAAATACAATATTCTAGATGCAAAAATTGTCGAAACCATCTGAACTGAAACGTGTTATCATAGACACTTTTGCCCTCACTAGATTTTAATAAAGTTGTTGATTCACTCAGCAGATTCCTGTCACTCATGTCAAGAACTGAACGCAGTACTCGTGCTGCAAAATGAGGACTGTCCAGTGCTTTCAGAACATTCAGGAACGACTCAGCTCCAGTACTGTCGAACTGCCTGCAGCCAAGCAGGAAGTGGCGGACACGAACAGCTGTTTAACTGCCGAGGGCCGGCCATGCACTGGGTCACCCTGCAGCCAAGCACTCCTTCCTGGGGCAGGTCCGCCTCCGGCCCGCGCCTTGCACACTTCTGCCTTTCACTTCTCTGTTCTCTCACCTAATTCCTTGCATGACGTCAATGACTACTTTGTAATTTGGGCAGATCTGCAGTTGAATCTAGCCTGCGATAGTAACACAAGCAAGCACAAGACAAAGCAGGTGAGTAGGAATCGCTGCTCTTAGTCATTTTACGACGTTTTCCCAGCAGCATGATAGCCAAGGCGCTGTGTCCAGGCACGATCGATCGGGGCCAGAGGAGCCCTGGGGCACTGCGCTTCCGTGAGGGGCGCTGCCCCTTCTCGTTGGAGAAGCCTCATGCCCGTCAGCGTAGGAAGCTAGACTGCGGGTGCGCAGTATTCACCCTTCCTCTCCCAGGGCGTGCTATCGGGTGTGACCTCTGGCCAGCCATTCTTGCTTTCTCACTTTGAAGGCCATTTGAAAATTAAAATATTTCATTCATGTGAAATATCGCTGCGATATAATGAAATGCCCTTCTTTGATGCCAAAACACTTATTCTCATATTTCTTTTTAATGAAATTTTCCAGTTTGACAAGACCCATGCTTCATCCTCTTTTGGAATTCCTCTAATATTTTTAAAAGTCTATTTTATATAAAAATAGAACAAAGCTTCAAAGAATAGTCTGTTTCTGGTTATAAAACAGAAAATACAGAAAATAGAGTCCAATTTAAAAAAGTCCTCAAGGTAAACATTTTCTTGTAAACAGAGCGCTTTCTTCAAGGTACCTGTAACCCTGGAGATAATGCAACTATTTCATCTTCCCTTGGTTTAGGGAGGCCAAAAGGCTATTTATGTACTAATGGGTTTATTAATAAAACCGAGTGAGCAGTGCCTGCATATCGATCAGTAACACCAGACAAAACAGGAACTGTCAGGCATAGAAGGCACACTTGTGCTTTGGGACCACCTTCTCTTTTTTATTTTTATTTCGTATTTTTAGGGGAGGGTCTACAGGGTGTTTAGATCAGACTCCTGGTGATCCGCCTGTTTACAGCTTCCCAAGAGGTGGGATTACAGGCGCGCACCACCACGCCTAGTCTCAATTGCTGTCTCAGCGCACCCTGGAGGCGGGCCGGCATGACAGCCCCAGGGATCGAAGCCCCCACCCCTGCACCTGCTTGCAGGTGCGTTAATCTGTGAAACCACCTTCAGCATGTGTGACAATGGCCCTGTTTGGGAGCTTCTATTTGGCTCTCTTTGTCAGTGTCCCCTGCATGTTACTTTCAACTAATCAAAATATTTGAAAAACTGTATCTGTGTGAACATCATCCAAAACAGGTAAACCGCATAAACGAGTGAAACTCTGGCACATTAGTGCTGCTCTAGTGGAGTCCCTTGCCACCTGCTGCCTTGGCGCCTTTGCCAGCTCACCCGTCACTGGGGTCTGTCCTCAGCTGCACGCACAGTGAACATCATGGTCAGTGCTCTCAAAGTATCTTATGCATTAATGAAAGGGCTACAGGAAAGAAGAACTGGCTATTTCCAGCGCCCTCAACACTGCGAGGGTTACAAAGGAAAGAAAATTAGGGAGGAGGGGTTTAGAGGTCTGTTATTCCATGAGCACAAAAGTGAAATTATAGAGTCTGCAGTTATGTTTGTATGCAAGAGACCGATCATTATGAAAGCATCTGTGTTTAAGCAATCCATTGATGACACTCGGTTTCCTTTCCTTGGACACTGTTGTATATTCAAAACACCATTTTGGGCCAGCACGGTAGTTCAGCAGACTAAAGAGCCTGTTTAGGCAGAGCACAGTGGCCAGCCAGGGTTCGATTCCTGGCCTGCCGTGCCAGACCCACGAAGGGGCACGCTGAGATGGTGATTGAGACTGGGCTTGGTGACTCGTGCCTGTAATCCCAGCACTTGGGAAGCTGGAAACAGGAGGATCACCATGCTTCAATCTACATAGTGAGTCCGTGTAGACCCTGTCCTAGATACAGGAAAGGAAAAAGAAAGAAAGAAAAGACTATTTTGTTAGATAATTATTCCAGTGTGATAGGAAAAATAAGAGTTTGTTGTTTGCTTTTAAAATTAACTATGTTGTTGCCATTAGGCCCAAAATGATTCTGCTTACTTGGAGGTCAAACATGCCCCAGTAAGGCTCCACCTACGCAGCCTGCTAATGACTTCGTGTTTTCCCAGGCAACACGACTAGCCTGAGGAATACGGCATCTGACAAATTCCTGCAGAGACCAGGTCATGTTAATTCTGTAGTTCTAGCCAGAAAGAGTCTGACACAATATAGTGGCTGAAAACGTTACAGAAAAAAGGCTGTTTGATGGAAAGCTAGGGAAAGCCAGATAAATGTGCAATTTAATTTTGACAAGATTTAGACAAGATACAGTGGCAGCAAAACAAATTTAATGAGTTCAGGAGAGCAAGAAGGGACAGCTAAGCTAACTCTGAACAGGAAGAGATACAGATGCCATCTGAGGCGAGTAGGGGGAGGCCACCAAGATCCGGGCCTGATATTCTGGAAACGATCCCAACCGGTGCCCATCACAGGGTAGATCTGCCTCCGCACCCCGGTGCGGCCGCAGTGATCCTGCTTGCTGGTGCACCCCGTGTGTCAGCTGGGAAGGCCAATGTGCTGACTGCTTTGCCCAGCACTCGGGGCCTTGGGCCTCCAGGTCCTGATGTGTAGCTGTGCTCTCAGGACTTCTCCAGTCCCCTTGGGGCCTGAAGTATTCCTGACTGCTTGCTGGGCCTCGCACATCAGACCCAAATGGAGGAGGATGCGCTCTGTCTGTCTGCCCTCGTGGTCCTGATAAGACTCCAAGGCCACCCCAGTTAGTCTGTCAGTCCTGTTCAGCTCAAGAAGAGGGAGGGCTGATAGACCCTTTTTAGTGGGGACCACTCGCAGGGGGAGGGGTTGGAACGGTTAACCTCCGAGCACCTGTTGAATGAATGTGCGTGTGGAATGAACACACAAGCAATAGATCCTCTATGCACGAGACTGGGGAGCACTGGCCGGGTGGATGACGGGGCCCGCACTTGCCCTTCTGACATTGGCATTGCAGAGGCCTCCCACTTCCATAGCTGAGTCACGCCTAAATCCCCACAAGGGATGTGGCCAGGCAGGCATGCGAATGCCCTCTGTCTCTGTCTGTCTCTCCCTGCCTCTCTCTGTCTCTTTCTCTGTCTCTCTCTCTCTCTCCTCTCTCTCTGTCTCTCTCTCTCCTCTCTCTCTCTCTGTCTCTGTCTCTCTGTCTCTGTCTGTCTCTCTCCTCTCTCCTCTCTCCCTGTCTCTGTCTGTCTCTGTCTGTCTCTCCTCTCTCTCCTCTCTCCTCTCTCCCTGTCTCTGTCTGTCTCTCTCTGTCTCTCTCTCTGTCTCTCCCTGTCTCTGTCTGTCTCTCCTCTCTCTCCTCTCTCCTCTCTCCCTGTCTCTCTCTCTCTCTCTGTCTCTCATCTCTCTGTCTCTGTCTCTCTCTGTCTCTGTCTCTGTCTCTCTCTGTCTCTCTCTGTCTCTCC
>NDGN011505116.1:2728-15424 GCA_002564285.1 Tympanoctomys barrerae
AGACAGACAGACAGACAGACAGACAGACAGACAGACAGAGACAGAGAGAGAGACAGAGAGAGAATATCAAACAGTTGCATTTATTCTAATTTCAAATATTTACTTTTGTAATTGTACTATGTTACTAGATACTCAGTCACAAACTAAAGCACATTATCTATTTTAGGGTTCCCAATTTTATTAAAATGCAACATTTTATAAACCGCAGGACTCCAGTGTCTGTCTGCGTGTCGATGTGTGTAAGCACACGTGTAAACACATACTTGTTTCCTTTGACATTTCTGCTTTGACACAAATTTTATCAAAGATTTTAGTAAGCGTGTACAGAGCAGTAGCTCTTTTCATTCAATATTTTATGGTTTAATATTACCAGTTATTTATGTATTTTTCTTCTTTATTAATTTGTCTACTTGGTTCAGACAAATTTACAATGTTCAATCTATAGTACTATCAACCTTAATCTTTATTTATTTCTTTATGTATTTGGTTAAGGGTCTCACTATGCAGCTTGAACTCATAGAAATCCCTCTGTCTCATCCTCCCCAGTGCTGAGATTGCATACATGTGCCACCCTGCCCGGTCTCGGTGGCCGTCTGGCACAGGACTGGCACAACATGCAGTACTAGGGATCAAACCTGGGTCCTTCCCTCTTCCAAACAGGTGGTTAGACTGCTGAGCTATCTCCCTACCTACCAACCTTAAAATAATATTATTCTTCAATATATTTCCTTTTCTAAGAAAAAAGTTATTTCCCAATAAGCCATTTTATTTACATAAATGGCAAAATTATTCATTATAATGTAGTAAAACATAGCATATGTGGCTATTTCACCTCAGACTGCTCATTGGTTCATGAACTTAATTATATATTCCTCAACTTTCTCTACTATCTCCACCATGAATCTAAGTACAACAGATGGGTTTGAGTTTGCCACCTCAAGTGGGAAAATTATTACCCAAAGTACATTTGTAAAATACCTCTTCTTATTCCTATGCTTTAGAATTAGAAACCGTAATACTCTATGCTTTTTCTAATATAATATAACCCCTTTACTATATCTCATTTGACAAATAAGTCTCTTAAAGAACTTCAGAAAGCAGTTAATAAATCTATAATTTAATTTTACTCAGCTTCTCTTAGGTCCATAAAGAGACATGCTTTCCATAGCAACACACACACACACACACACACACACACACACACACTAACAGTAACACACTATCTGGTCGTAAACTACTTCTGTTTCTTCAAAAATATGTCTCAGTGGGACAGAGTCCTTTCAGTGAACATTAGCAGACCTTGGAAATGTAACTCTGAAGAAATCCATTAAGGATGGAAAAGAAATAAATGTAAAAAGCAGAGTTTATAATTCTTGCAAAGTCAAAGCCAAATGCTCTCCTCTTCTCCGTGCTTCTAATGACTCTCTTACTACACAGATCTTAATGAGTTAATCTGGGCTCGTGGGACTTCCCGTCCTGGCCTTAATCCTGGTTCTGTCAAGCAGTGTGCTTTTAGCCTACAGAATTGTTGAATAGGTCTAATATGACTTTATATAGGTTCCTTCAGTTAATTGTCTTTTATTCCAGGATTTGGGGACCTTTAATGAGAAAAATGAGGGTCACATATGAAGATTTCACAAATCTTAAAGTCAAATGTAAGCAATAGTTATCAAAAATCTTAGATCATATTAATACTTATCACAGTGAAAATTTTGCAAATTCAGCTATTTCATTTCAATCTTCAATATCTTCCTAATAATTTTTGAGTATTTCTTTACAAGCATTCCCCACATTGTTTACCCATCAGCACCTCAAATTATTTTAAGGGATTAAACATCTCCAAGAAACAGAACTCTATTTCATAAAACATTTAAATCGATCAAGAGTTTATGAACTACTTGTTGCCCATTGATGACCACTATTGGCACATAAAGTTTTATTGAAACATAGCCATGCTACATGTTTGTGTATTTTTCACTTGTTGTTTTTTCATGTTACAGCAGAGAGTATTTACAACTCACACTGTATATTTGAAAGACTGCATTATTAAGGCCAAGATGTGTGGCTAATTAGAGAAAATTCCTCAACCCTAGTGTTATGGTCTGTGTCCAGTTGTCCCTCCAAAGCCTAATATAAGTTATGGGGCAGACAGGGGTGCAGGAGCAAAGAGTGGCTTATGGGGCGGGGTCTGAGGACCAGGGTGGGGCCAGAGGACCAGGGGTGGGGCCAGAGAGGTGCGAACTGTTAAACTGACTAGCGCTTTCTCAGAGGTGTGGACAGGGTCGTTCCAGCCATGGAAGTGCCCCAACCTCTCCTCCAGTGTCTTGAACCCTCCAGTAACTGAGAAACAAATAAATCTTTCCTTCCCTCATTTTGAGTGTAGTGTATTTGTCTCAGCAAAGAGTATTTGTCTCAGCAAATCACTTATTTGCTATTACATCACTTGTAGTAATTAGGCTTTGAAGTTCTCGGTCTGTATTTATTAAGTTTACCTGCCTTAGACTACCCACATGCGCACTGGTGTATTATAGGTTGAAGAGTATGTTTTTTTAAGTGAAATTCTACATAAGGCACTCTTTCATGATATTAAATATTGTCTTTGTGATACCTTTACTAACTCTGGTTGCCAAACATTTTACCAACTTTAAAGTTTATTTACATGATCAAAGAAAATTAACAAGAATCTCATCAAGAACAGAATTGCCAGGGCCAGCGATACAGCTCAGCAGACTAAGCACTTGCTCACGTAAGCGCAGGGACCAGGGTTCAATCATTGGCACAGCATACCACGCAGGCCCCGCCCCTGGGCGCACTGAGTCTGGGCGTGGTAGGACATGCCTGTAATTCCAGCACTAAGGAGGCAGAAATCAGGAGGATCACTACGAGTTCAAGCTGCACAGTGAGACCCTGCGTGTGCGGGGTCTCATACACACACACACACACAGCAGGATTACCATTGAGTTTTTGATCCAAAAGTCTTTCTGCAAAAACAGAAAAAGCCTAATTTCTTTCACATGCTCCCTAGAAACGTCTATCTCATCTATGATCCTTCAGTTAAATGTTGTTTTCCTAAGGAAATATTTACTCTGCCAATTTTTTTTAAAATTCAGATTATTAGGGGAACATAATCAGACCTTAAAAATAAAAAAGACAGGTGTTCAGGCAACCATGAGAAATTTAAATGGCTTGATTACTTCTCTGCAGCGGATGATTTGTTTTATTGTCTGAAATAACACAATTACATTGTGTGTTCCTTTCATCTATAGTTACATCAAAAGGAAGATAAAAGAATAAATTGAGCTGGTTTCAAGCACATTTTGTATAATAACCACAGAGGATGGAAAGTTGGCAGGCCAGATGAAATGCGTCCAAAATTCACTGAGACAAATATTTAATATTTTAAGGATTCTGACTTGACATATATTTCCATATACCTTCTAAGTGCTTTTGAACATGTTCCAAATTTCCATTTAGAATAATGAACATTATGAAAATTCTTCTTTGCCCAGTAAGCCACGGATATAGATAAGAAAAGATCCTATCCACATCATTTCTCATAAAGATTTCTGTCTCAGATTCCATTTAAGTGTTGCATTCAGTATTTCTTAATTTTGACAGTGAATAGGTGCATCTTACGAACTTTTAAAAGAATAGTGATATTCAAATCCTATGCATACATAAGAGGTTCTGAATAAGCCAGTCTTGAAGGGGTGAAGCAGCAATACACATGGCCAGAGAATACCTGGAGAATTGTAATGTACACTATGATTAATATGGCTAGTCTAAAAGCCAGTCATTACAGACGGACCACACAGAATTGTTAGCCCAAGAGACTGTTCATTGTAGTCAGGCATGAAGTTTCTGGTGGAGATCGGGATGAATTTGAGACAGAAAAATCAATGTGCAGAAATTTAGTTCCTATCACTACATATGAGCAAATGACTAGAACTTATTTTTGATTCCAAAATAATATGCATGCTTAAAACAACTCTATGGTAATATGGATACATGGATTACCATTTGACATGTGATTTCCTACTCAACCAATATTTGATGATGCCTTTATAAATATAGACGAATACAACATATAATACTCGGGAAGTGCATAGTAATCATTGTCAACCCTGTGCTTCTATCATAAGCATTAATGTGGCTCTAACAATCTGTGAAGCCAGGAATAGTTGATGCTTTGAATTTGAGAGTAGAGATGCAGGGTATAGGAATAAAGAATGCTCTTAGTTACCATCTGTAGTCATATTTAAGATTGAATAGTCATATACTTTTCCTGGGATGAGAAACTTAAAGTTCTCATTGAAGAAAAGAAGCTGAATTTCACAGATAAATGGTCAAAGGTCCTTGCTTCATATATTTCTCCCAGGGCAGAGGAAAACAAATGCAAGGCAGAATGAAGACTTTCACATTCAAATTTAGCAAAATGTGGTCTCAGTTTGTAATTTGATTGTTGGGCATTTCAGGTAAAGCATAGAGTGATAACAATATCTCCTGGTGGTCATAGACTAACACATGAGAATAAGACCCCATTCAAATAATATTATTGTTTCACAATTATGATTAAATGAATTCCAAACTCCCATATTTTGTTGTCTTTTCTTTTTAGAAAATGAACGTAGGAGCCCTCATTTTTAAAAAAAATTCCTCGATTCTCATGTTTTCCTCTTTTATTACTCTCTTTTTACATTATAGATTTAATATTTAGTGAACAAAACTGAAGACTTAATATAATACAAAGGTACATAAAGTTTATATTCATCATTGCTAATTTGCTCCAAGTAGCCAGTATTAAAAGTACAATTTTTATCTTTCCGTATGATTTTTGGAAAGCTTTGCAAGTACACATTTGCAGTACCTCATGTTGGTCTTCATTGAGCGAAGCTAGTGCACACACACAATGACCCTTCATTCTTTTGGCATCACGGTCCCCTGCCCTTCCTCCATCTCTTGCTCTTCTTCCCTTTTACAAAGATCTATCTAGTGTTTCCTATTATCTGTCTTTTATTTTGTTATTAGATTTACTCATACTTTTGCTTTCCCATGGAAGAGATGGCATGCGACACTTCAACTTACGTGTCTAATTTATTTTACTGAATATTATGTTCACAAGTTGTATTCATTTTCTCCAAAAAATGACTCAGATTTCTCCTTATTACAGCAGAGTAGTACTCCATTGTGAAGAAACACTACATTTTGTCTACTCAGCTTCTGCTGCTTTCACACTGTAGGACTTTGTTTTGGTTTCCCTTCTCTACCCCGCACCCCCACAAAAAAAAAGATGTTTCACAAAACAACTAAACAAGCAGCTCTTTAAGGTACATGTACAAGTGAGGGCCTTGGGATTGGAATGAATCTTGCCCTGATTCATCACCACAGAAGAAGCAACCTAAGATTAGAAGCCTCAGTTTCCTCAGTTAAAAAGAGAGAATAATAGAAGAGTCACATCAAGAGAGGTTTTGAGGATGAATGAAAGGTGAAGTATATAAGACACTAAGTGGTGTTAAGGTGTTCGAACAATCATAAATAAAAGTATAATTTAATTACCAAAGATATTTAATATTTATTAGTTCAGATGTAATTTTTTATTTTTATGTTGATTTTATTGAGAAAGAGGTAGCAATGAGACAGTTTCAAAACAGGTTAGTAGCACAGTTGCAATAACCAATACATTGCATATTGTTGTCTTTGTAGTAGTTATTCATAGTACAAGATACATGATATTGTGTCTAAACACTATCAGTTTAAACTTTCTTCTCATTGAAATAAGAGAAAGGAGCTGTATATCTATGCTATTTTGTATATACAGATTATAGATATATTTTTCACTACCAAATGCTACTTCACTTATAGCTCCCTTTTTTGTTTACTTTTGTCAGAGATTGGTCTTGCTTTATCTTGGTCTTAGCTATCTGGAAGAAAAGTATAAAACCAAGGTATAAAAAGTAAAGCCACATCAATATGCTGAGTTGTAAAAGGCTCAAGTCAACAACTTGTGACATTACCAGTTCTGTGGATAACCCACTACTATTATAGACTACTGGACTACATTTGATTACTTTGCTGAATTCATGCACCTACAATATATGAATGGCAACGGAATACCCATCTCTGACTCAGATTTTAAAGAGGGGAAAAAGCGTCTAAGTTGTTGAACTCTCATCTGCACAAAAAGTATTTTCCATTGTGCTAAGAGTGTAGAGCCAGCGCCCACAGGACATGAGTGGAGTCAAAGGCAACACACAAACTTCAGCCGGTTGCTTGATTTAAGTAGAATGTGAAAAGGTGAATTACAATTATTTTGTGTAAGAGGGCAGGTGAACCAGAAGTAGAAATCAGTGCTCCTAGCCCTGGATAGTGAGTATTTTTCAGATATTTTATTGACAAGATGGAAACTGGATGAAAGTGGGAAAGGTAATGTGACCAGCCACCTGAATACATAAGCGGAAACACCGAGAAAGCAATAACCAGCAGATCCATGGTGCAGCGCTCAATCTGTTCATTCACTCAAGAATCCATCTCCCTTCAGGACAGAGATGGACATACACTGCTAAGATACTACAAATATTGCATTCTATGAACCTAGTTATGTATCTTTCTCTCAATACTAAGTATGTAGAGTAAGTTCTCCAAAAATATGGCTGAATGAATAGAAAGACAGACCGATGGAAGAATAATTGGATAGTTCAGTAGTAAGTGTGATGCTCTCTTCAAATTTCTGTGTCTTACTAAAAGATTCTAAATAAACTCACACAGGACTTTTCTTAAAACTCATCTTTGATATGAGTGGGAATGTTTGTAGATATTTAAATATCACTAGATTTACTCCTTTCTCACTTGGGAATTATACACATTATTATAGTTTATGTATTACCTGTACCATATGCATGTGTGAAATTTTTCCAATATTATGTTATTACTATTAAACAAAATTATTGTAAAAACAAAATAGATTGGCCAGGGAGATAGCTCAGTAGAATGAGTTTCCCTGGCAAGTGCAGCATCCTGATTTCAATCCCTGGTACCACAAAAAAATTTAAAAAATAAATAAATAAATAAAATAGAATGGCACAATGTATGACAAGTTGAGATTTACAGAGAATTGTTACTAATTACCAAGAGATTAATAATTAATAAGTGAATGATTAACATGAATAGATGACACTATCTTTATAATTTTAAAGGGAGGAGGCCACAATTCTCTCTATCACAAAATCCAGAATTCCTGGGGAAGCATAACTACTTGTACAACTTTCCTCCTGGTTTTCAGAAGACAACTATGGACCAAGTCTGTCCTCTTTTCCACTGCCTTGTGTAGCTCCTGGCAATAGAAATTTTATAGGAATTTGTTTTTCACTCCAGCTAGCTTAATACCTTTATAATAACCTTGATTTTGCCTCTTGCCTCACAAACCCTAAAATAGTCATTGTTATCCTACTTTGCACTGAAAAAAGTTTTCTGAGTTCTCATCATCCAATAACGCCAAGCCAATCTGTTCATCTACGATTATGTTCTCAGCACCTTCCTCTCTGCTGCGCACAGAGTAAGCCCTCAATCTGTGGATATGTAGACATGAATGAATAAATAAATATACAAATATATTCTGTATTTCTTATCATCACATATACTAATGTTTAATGGAAAAAAATACTTGTCATCAGATTTCACAGAAACAGACATTTAAGATTTTATTCGCATAGGCAAGTGTTAGGTGTGAACCCACGCAATCAACCAGATCAGGCATTCTGACTCGAGTAAAAGATTTATTGGGGCCATTGAGCAGGCTGTCTATCTAGTGGACCAGGACAGCAGAGAACAAAGGGGGACAGGAGACTTTATTGGATCTTTTAGGGAGGGTGCTCATTGGCTGGAACAGCTGAGGAAGAGCTGATCTTGGCCGGGCTACCTGGTCTGTGGGGACCTTTAATGTTAACAAAGGAGAGTTTTGTGGTGCTTGCCCAGGTCAAAGTCAGGTGAACCTGTTCTGCAGTTTGGGGGTTGCCTCTGCGTGGTGCCAGGGGAGAGAGAGCTTGGGGCAAGGTGCCTGGGAATCCAAGAGGGAGAGTGTTTGGGGCAAGGTGCCTGGAAAACTCTGAATCCTGACCTATCAAAAAGTAGTTTTAAAAATGTCTAAATTGGGCCAGCAGGATAGCTCAATGACTAAGTGCCTGCTTAGGCAAGTGCAGGGACCAAGATTCGATCCCCAGCACTACATGCCCCCTCTGGCCTTGATCCCGGGTGCCCTGAGCAGGCCACTGAGTCTGAGCATGGTGGTACAAGTCTGAAATCCCAGTGCTGGGGAGGCTGAGTACAGGAGGATCACTGCGAGTCTGAGCTGTAAAGTGAGACCCTGTACCACATACGTAAAAAAAAGAAAGAAAGTGTCTAAATTATTTAAGTGAAGATATTTCAATAAAATCTCAGATAAATAGTATGGAAAAGTACTTTCTAGTTATCTGGAGTGATAGAATATTTTCTCAGTTTTGCCACTCAGCCTCTAGCCAGGTCTCCTTACTTAGTGATTACTGCATGAACAATGATGTTAGGAAAAGGAAAGCTTTTTTTTTTTTTTTTTTTNCTCAAGCACGGAGTCTATCTGGAAGCAACTATATTTACATTGGCTTTTCCTTTTAGTCTTGAAAAATATCAGGAAAATTACGTATCCCATTATGCCAATGAAATCACCAAGCAATCTTTGCAGCTTCACTCTGTGGGGTATTCACAGGGTGGAAAGATGGCTGCTTCATTCCATTCTTGGACTATAAGAGCTCTTTGATTGTAAGTGAAGTACTTTGAAGATTCTCAATATGAGCAGAACTGAGTCTATTTAATTGCACGTGCCCTTCATTGCTATTTATAAAATCCATCAGCCTCTGTTTTCATATTTCGTTCTCCTTTTGTTTTTGTGGTTGAAAAACTCCTTGATGGTGTAGGTCTTTTTATTTATCCCTTCCAATCCTGTCCAGAAGGAAAATAGTCATAATTGCGATGTACATATTTTAAAAAGTATGTGTACGAGATTGCTTTTGAAATGTATCAGAATTAAATGATGATTGTTCTTCATTTATTTGAACAATTAGCATATGCATATTTACAAGAGCTTTACCCTTAACACCCACAGCACTTGCCAGAAGAGTACGAATGGAAATCTACAAACTGTATTGAAGCGGGAGATCATGGTATGGCACAATGGCTGGGCAAATGGGCATGCCCTGCAGTCCTTGAGATGCAGGACACACACACAGAACGGCTTTCAAGTCCTGCACCTGCCACCAGTCAAAGAAGGCTATTTTCAACTCTGCCAAAATCAAGTAGGGTTGTGTCAGAATGGCCTAGATCTGATGTCAGAAGGGAGGACATGAAAATGGAGGCGATTCACCCCCGTGACCACTGCAAGCCTTTCCAGGGCATTCTCTGCACCCCACGGACCATATTCCTTGTCCTACCTATAGTACTTTCAACAAATGCACAACCTCACGATATTGTTTCCTGTACAGTTCTTTGTTCTGGATAACAACAGCCTGGAAATTTTCCCTGGGAAGAGCTTAGCACCACAGAACCCAGAAATACTTTGTCTAAGTCATTCAAGGTCATACATGAAGCTAATATATTGCTTTATAAAATACATTTCTCCCTCCATTCAAATGTATGCACTTGTACAGACTGGAAGGCAGGTGTGAATTTACTTTTCTTGGACTCCTTGAAAGTGGTAGCTTCAGTTGTCATGTTAAAGGCTTCTCACCTTCTATTTTTTTGTTATCTGTTTGGCTCTGCCAAGATCCACTAAGATCAAAACCTCCGAGTTCTTCTGAGCTGCCTGCTATCTATCCTGCTTCATTTGTCTGCCTGAAGTTGACCCAGAATAGTGTGGGGGAAAAGCGCTGGGTGCAGGGTAACTGGACTGCAAACCAAAATGTGAGTAGAGTAACAGGATGAAATGTTCCTTTGACCCTATGTTTTCCTTGCTTCATGGAAAAGCAAAACTGGAAGAAGGAGAGGAAGGGACTCTTTAGACACTGCATGGTCTCTCCTGGGTCATGTATAAGAAGGAATGTATCGTGAAAGGCAAAGTACACAGACATCAAAGTGAGCAGGAGATTCAAATCCTAGGCTCTTCTTGAGACAACAACTATGGTTGCATTACCCAAATTAGCTGAACTTTGCCTTATTGTTTATATCTTCTTGCTCTGCTGTAAATTTGGCATGAGATTTAAAAGATACTAGACACAAAACATTAGCACAGTGCTAATGCTAATCTTTTTATGATTTCGTAACAAGCACCAAGTTATTAGTAAGTAACTGAAGAAAGTGCAAAATTGTGCCTTATACAGGGAAGCGGCTTACAAAGTGTTATTAAAATACCAATTGATTGCTTTGGAAGAAATACAAGTGACTATAGTTTTAATTTTTTTGTGCTATTTTATAACTGGCAGTTATGGTTTCTGTCTGGATGTCCTCCCAAAGCCTCAGGAACTTTTTGATGGAGCTTTTTAGGAGGTAGTTCATCGTAGAGTTTATGACTGAGTCATGGTCAGTGCTAGGGTTAAAGGTCTAGGGATTAAGGGTGGGTAATGGCTGGATCAGGCCACTGATTGGATTGGCAACAACCTAGTCCCAGCAGCCTGAGTGTAAAGAGACTGGTCATCTTCTTTTGCTCTTGTTGTTTTTGTTATCTTCTACCATCATGAGCTGTTGTGACACCCACCTTGGAGCCAGCTGATTATAGACCGAACCCCCTATAAACTGTGAGCTAAATAAACCTTTCTTCCTTTAACCTTGGGTGGCAGGTATTTTGTCTCAGTAAGAAAAAAAGGTAACTAAAATACTAGCCAATGTCTGGGACCACAATGATAAACTGAGTTGAGAGGTGGTTAGCAGCCATCCTTGTCTTGCCCTTTGAGAGAGATTGGAATGAGGAATGAGGAAATATCCTGTCTTTTTTCTGGCCACAGATGGAAGCTCTAGAGCTAGGAAGAGTGTGGTGATTACAGAGCAAGTTAAAACCTGCTGAAGACCATAAGACACCTGCGGAAACTACAGTTGCCTTACTCTTGTAAGGAATGTTTTGTCTTACTGGCCCGCCATAGTCGCCATTACTTTCCCAGAAACACTCACTGTCCTTCACTCATTTTCTTTTATTCAAGTGGAATGAACAGACACCCAGATTCCAGCTGCTTCATGGCCTTTTGTTCCACGTGAGCAACCGCTCATCCCAGATCCCTGCCGTACTGTTATTTTTCGCTCTTTGCTATTCATTCCTGTCACGTGCTGTAACACCAGGCCGGAGATTAGGGCCCAATGCAGGTTTCTCTGATAAGCCAATAATTAGTAAATAACTAAAAATGCTCAGTGTCCTGACTTATACAAGGTTTTATGTGAAGTATTAAGAAAATATTTCAAGGGCTGGCCAAATAGCTCAGTGGACTGAAGCTCCTACTTAAGCAGAGTGCAGCAGCAGGAGTTCAATTGATGGCAATTTCGACTGGGCGTGGTGGCGTGTGCGTGTATTCCCAGCACTTGGGAAGCTGAAAACAGGGGAATCAGTATGAGTCTGATCTGTGTAGTGTGACCCTGTAGATCCTGCATGCAGTAGACCCTCTACTAAATACAGTAAAAATATTTAATTGCTTTGGAAAGAAATAAAAGAGAAAGAGAGAGAGAGAGAGAGAGAGAGAGAGAGAGAGTGAGTGTTCTGGCTCTGCGTTGTGCCAGGCACTTCCTATAAATGACTTTGAATTAGCCACATATAGTATACACATTTGTATTCACACTTTGCAAATGAGCAGCCAGGGTTGGCATAAGAGGAAGCTAGAAGGCAGGCACAGCGCGGGAGCTGCATTGCAGGTGTAACTGCGAGCTGCGTCCTTCTATGCACTAAAACCTTCAAGAAGTTTACAGGGGTGCAGATGAAACTTTATTAAGTTATACAAGTAAGAAAGCATTCAATCATTAATTACATTTATGACAGGAGAACTCAATTCTTGGAACAGAAGTAATAATAGTGTCAGATTGCAAGGTTCTGTTTTCAACTTAAAATAGATCCTGTTTGAGAATGAATCACATTCCCCCATCTACTTCGCTCAAGACTTTTGCTGGATGTTTCCAAACTAACTGTTATTTATTTATTTATTTTGCGGAACCAGGGGTTGAACTCAGTCCCTTGTGCTTGCCAGGGAAGCACTTCTTCTACTGAGCCATCTCCCTAGCCCCCAAAACTAACTGTTTGGGAATATATTTGTTTAAGGAATATATGAAGCCCAGACTCATTCGCACCACTGCAAATTATTTAAGAGAACAAATGCATCACTAATGTTCACTTTAAAAGTGAACATTAATGATCAGAAGCATAGAGGGTACTTCTTAAAATTGAGATTGCTAGGCTCTGTCTCAGGCATAATAAATTAAATTTGCTAGCCGTAAGGCTTAGGAATCTGAATTCTAAGGGCCAGCCAAATAGTTCAGTGGGTTAAAGCACATGCAAGCAGGGGCTGGGGCCAGGGGTTTGATCCGCAGGCCTGCCATTCTGGCCCCAACCCCAGAGCATGCTGAAATGGCAATTGAGACTGGGTGTGGTTGTGTGCACCTATAATCCCAGCTCTTGGGAGGCTGCAAACAGGCAGATCACCACGAGTCCAATCTGGTAGTGAGACCCTGAACACCTTATAGACCCTTCCTTAAACTACAAAA
>NDGN011505120.1:2604-15338 GCA_002564285.1 Tympanoctomys barrerae
TCTCTCTCTCTCTCTCTCTCTCTCTCTCTCTCTCTCTCTCTCTGTATTTTAGGGAAAGGTCTACAGGGTCTTCAGGGTCTCACTACTAGATCAGACTCATAGTGATCTGCCTGTTCAGAGCCTCCAGCTGGGATTATAGGTGCGTGCCCCCACACCCAGTCTTAATTGCCCTCTCAGTGCACCCTGGGGGCGGGGCTGGCTTGGCAGGCCTGGGAATAAAACCCCCAACCCCTGTGTCTGCTTGCAGGTGCTTTAATCTGCTGAGCTATTTGGCTGGCTCTACAAAGATATCTTTTAAACAAAATATAGGAAATTGCTCAAATATCTATGATCAGGAGAGTAGCTGAAGAAACTACAGGGACTTACAATGTAAGCAAAAGTATCAGTATGATTCATGATGATTTTAACTTTCAATACTTGCTTTCTAGCATTTTTTATTTTAAAAAGCTAGAACTAAAGATTAGCTCAGGGTAACTACCACCATAGTTGCTGATTGTGATCTCTAAATAACATTTCCTGCTGAAAAGAACCAGGGCCCCTGGATTACAAGTCTAAAGCAGGAAATGTATAAGGAAAACTGGGCAGCTCTTCAGACCAGAAGGGAAGACTGCTTTAAACCCCACCAAGGGACTGCAGGATGGATGGAAGAACCATCTTACTGAAATCTTCATGGTCAAGATTATGGTAGGTCAAGATTATGCTATGGTCAAATCTTCATGGACACCAATAGAATAAGCATTCAAGTGTTCTTAATGTCATGAATCCAGCATTACACTAACTCATTCACCAGTTTTGGAGGATATGAGGTAATGAATTAATGGTTCTGAAAACTGGTGAGTAAAAGATAAACACATATCTTGCCTTTCTCATATAAAATATATTTCAAGATGAGAAATAGTTAATGATATCCCATGTAGTGGGTGACAAAGGAGCAATATCATTATAAAAACACCATCTTACAAAGCCCTAGCAAAATAAAAGATCTAGCGATGCTTATCAGTAGCTGTTAATATCAGGAAATGTCTCAGTGACTTTGATGGCCAGACACCAGGAGTCACTGCAGTGGGAACACTGTCAGGGATAGATGGAACTCAAAGGATACCAGAGAAATAAAGGTGAAGTTTTAGCAGCTGAAAAGAAATAGAGGATCATTGGATCCCTGGGCCTTCTGTGTTGGCCCTGTCCCTGAGGCACTCTGAGATGGTAATTGAGACTGGGCATGGTGGCACAGACCTGTAATCCCAGCTCTTGGGAGGCTGTACACAGGCAGATCACTATGAGTCCAATCTAATAGTGAGACCCTGATCAACCTGTAGACCCTTCCCTAAAATACAAACGAGAGAGAGAGAGAGAGAGAGAGAGAGAAGAAAAAGAAGAAGAAAAAGAAATGGAGGATCTCAGTGGGGGACACAGATAGGAACAGGAACACTATGACAGACTTAAGCAAACCAACAGTAAATATTTCAAGCCCTGCAGTTGGGTTGCAACGTGTTTGTTCCATGTGGTACAAATATCCCCACCAATTTAAAACCAACACCTTTTGGATTTCAATCTTTTTAATCAGTTTCATTTTCAAAACCAAACCTTGTTAAATTATAACTAAGGCAGACCAAGGCAGCAGGTATGGAGCATGGAACCTTGCACACAGCTTGTCGGGTTCTCGGTGACTTTGAACTGGAAGCCCACAACAGGAACGACTTTGCTCACACCAGAGAACACATCCCATGGACACCATCTGGAGTAAGACTTCAAACAATGAAAGGCTTCTCAATGAAACTCTGCAGTCCTCAAAATCACAAGGCGGGCACGTGGGTACTTTGAGTCCTTTTCATCTCAGGCCAGATGGGCTTCTCCTGCTGCCGGAAAAACCTAGGTTTGCTCCCAGCTGCCTCTGGCCTTCCCAGGCAGAGCCATGGCACAGCGAGGTCCCCAAACAGCCTCTGCCCTACAAAGCTGAAATAGAAAGCAATTTGCCATGGAACCACTCTGCTTTGATGATTTGGGATCCCCCTAAACATTGCTTTTGATGTGCTTCTTTCTGTCAGTAGCTACAATATCACTTCCTCTAATTAACTCTGATGTTTCCTTTGAGCTTTTTTTCTTAAGAAGTAAAATCATGTTTAATTCAGAAGGGCTATCATTACCTTGATGAATAGAAAACAGCCACAGGCCTGGCAGGAAGTAATAAAATCCGAATGATTATTCTGTTAGCATAGCACTATGCTGGAGTCTTTTCCACAGGTAGTTCCCTGGATGTGGTAAAGTATTGGGGTACACGCAATGAAATAAAACAGGAAAGGTTAATGAAGACACCTTCTGGACCAAAATTTAGCCTCAGACTGTGAGGTTTAGCTAGTAAAACACTGACTTTCCTTTTCAGTGCCACACTCTTGGAGCAAAGATGGGTTCAAATCCACACTCTGGCCACAAAATTGTACACAAGTTCTTAACCTACTGTTTATTTGCCTCATTTTGAAGATAACCCTGATACATGACCTAGTGTGTATAACATCCACTGGACTCTGAAGAAGCACAAGAAATATTACCCCACTGCTCTCTGGTGGAGAATCTCTTCCCAAATGACATCTACTGCACTTCCCTTAGCATGCACAGGGTGTGTCCACTCATCCAAAGAGTGCATACCCAACACACAAATAGTCCTGACTTTAATCATGCCTGTATAATTCCAAAGTTATATCATAAAGATCTGCATTTGACTTAAAAGACTGGATGGGGTAAGGTGGGTGACACTTCTTGCCCCAGAATTGTCGACTGATCTTTTAGATAAAAAGTATAGTGTACTGGAATAATGTGAACATGCCAAGTGTCCAGCAGAGAGAGGACAAACTTCTGCTGGGATAGCTACAGATGACCCAAAGAAAACAATATGCTGTGACATTAAAATTTCCTCAGCTCAGAGTGTTATAGTTTGAGTCTGTGTGTGAAAATCGAAATTTGCTTTCTCATTTCCCAGACCAAAAATGTCGAAGAAGACTGACAGCACTGGGATCCTGGGCATATTTTTCAGGACCAGGTCCTTGCCAGCATTTCCTTCAGCTCTGGCCACACTTAAACCACAAAGCAGTGGGAAAACCTGGGTATTTGCATCCAGAGGTGCAAAGTATGTGCAATCCTCTGGGGGAACAGAACACATGGAATCCTGTGCTACACAGAACACACATGGCTTTGGAATTCAAGGTTGACAGTCTAGTGCAGGGGCACAGGCCTGTGATCCCAGAATTCAGGGAGGCTGAGGAAGGAGGATGATGAGTTTCAGCACAACCCAGGCAATTCAGTGACTTCCTGAGACCCTGTCTCAAAATAAAAGATAAAATGAGCTGGGGATGTTGCTCATTGTAAAGACTGTGTTCAATTCTCAGAATCACATATCTCACACACACACACACACATACACACACACACACATCACACACAAAATAGAAGAGAAAAATAGAGTATGTATTGACATGGAAATTTTAAAATAACCCATTTCTTTTTAATATACTTTCTTCCATTATCTAGTTCTCAGACTGAGATAGAAGCTACTACTTCATGTCTTGAGTCATCTATTGTCTAACTTCAGTACCTTCTGTTCTTCTAGTTAAAAAGCACTGTATACTCTCTCTCATCAGGTACTCTGCTCACAGGACAGACCCCAAACCCACCCAGTCCCAAGACTCCTGCACAGAAAAGAGTGTGGGTCTGGTCGGCCTCCTTAGTTCTGGGGCTGTTGGCTCCCCAGTCCTTGATTCAGATGTGAATTCAGCATTTCAGGATAAGATCAGACTGTTCCCTCTCTGTTTCTCTGTGCTTTACTCCTATCTGTCCTTAGGACTCTATCAATTCTTAAACAGTTCCCTTGAACTTTTATGAGCTGAGTTCAGCCTCAGGTTATTTCCCAGGAAGAGCTGACAAATCAGTTCTCCCTCCCCCCAGCCTCTGCATAAACTATCATCTATTATGGATATTTTATTATAAAAATATTTATTTCTTCAATCCAATTGACATCTAACTCCATTTAGTATGTTGTGTGAGAGACACTGAAGTAGGCACTGTATTTTTATTTTTCTGCATGTTTTTTTCCGAGCCATTTCAAGGTGAAGGAAACCTTGAGTCTTGACAAACTCCATTCTGTTTCTCGTCTGTGTATCACACTGGCTTGGCCTATAGTTTCGTGAGGTTGAACCTCTGGTTCTTAAAGTACAGTGCAAAGCACTACCTCACGACTTCATTGGGTAATTCCATGGTGTCCACTCAGGACACGCAGTCCAGTTCCCTCAGTGTCCCCTGAGACTATGCGCTGCTTCCTGATGCCAGCCAGCAGATATTCCTCGAACACTTTGATTCAGAGTTCTCCAATTCTGAGCTATCTTTTGCCTCATCTTTAGTTTCGCTGGAGTATGTCTTCCAGAATTTTTTCATGAAATTAAATATAGATTTATAAACTTTGTAAAAGTTTATACAGGTAGATAAAAATTTTGAAACCTTTGTTACCTTAGAAAATCTTTCTGCTATATTCCTGGATGACAGAGAACTTGGTTTGATTTGAAATTCTTGGATAAAAAATGTTCCATATTTAGTTCTTTATAGACTTTGACCTATTGTATTCTGTACATCATTGATGTGGAAAAGAATCACTGGCCCTGAGCCTTGTTTCTTTGTGAACACCTGCTTGTAATTTCTAGTTAGACACTAATGGCATTACTTTTTCTCTTAAATGTGTATCTGTAAGTATTTTTCCATAGAGTATCTGTTCGTAGGTATTTGACTTTTTTCAAGATCTCAATGATTCTTTTGAATGTTAATTTCTTTCCTTTAACTCAAGAAAGTTTTCTTCCACTGCACCTTTTTTTTAAAGAAATGTATTTGTTTATTACAGAGTCTCACTACACAGCTCGGACTCATAGTGATTCTCCTGTTTTCAGCCTCCCCAGTTCTGGGATTACAGGTGTATGCCACCACGCCCAGACTCTGTGCCCAGTTCAGCTGGCTGAACATGTGGTCCTGAGGATCTAACCACAGTCCCTGAGCTTGCCTAAGTTTGCCTAAGCAGGCACTTTAGTCCATTGAGCTATCTCTCCATCTCCCATTATGCCTTTGATTGGATTTCTATTATTTTCATTTATTTAGGAAATTAATTATTAAACTGATTCACCTGCATTTTCTAACTTCCATATCTACAGGTGTTGTTATTCCAATAGATGAAATAAATGGACAGATGTTGATCCATTTCTGTTCATTTAAAAGATGGTGTGCCCTGCAATCCTGGAGGCTGAAGTAAGAAGGTCTTGGCTCTTGTACTTGGTTTCTCACTGTTCCTCTCCAGCACTCTTGCCCTCTTTTGCTTCTCAGATACCATGAATTAAAGCAGCTTGGTTGTACCACACTTTCCACCATGATGCTACTGGCTTGAATGAACTGATCATGGGTTGAATCTTAGAAAGTGTGAACCACACTCTTTTCATTTACAGGTGCTGTGGTTGACATATTGTGTCAACATAAGAAGTCCAGAAGCTTGACTTACTAACTCAGCAGTCCTACATCCTAGTGTGCTGAGGACATGCCCTTCCCACCCTTGGATGTTGTTCGTGGTGTCAGCTGGAGAACTTTAGAAGTTTAACAGCCAGGCCCAGGGTCCTCATTTGGTAAATGTCCTGAGTCTGTGCAAAGGCAGAGCACAGAGATGGTGTAAGTTTACACCTATCTGAGGGCTGGCAGCCTGTATACTATGTAATATGGGAAAAGAACCCCCTCTTTGTTCTCTTTTTGCTTTTGGTATCTTCTGTCACCTTGAATGGTTGTCCCTGTGCCTTACCAACCTGCCTTGGATCCAGCTGATAATGGACTGAAATCTCCACAAACTGTGGACTAAATAAGCCTTTCCATCTTTATCTTTCATTGGTAAGTGTTTTCTTCCAACAATGACAAAAAATAATCAAAATAGAATTTGGTACCAGAGAAGTAGTCATTGATATGGCTATTAATGACCAGGTGATTCAAGAGCTTTTGGAAATGGCTGATAAGAAGACTTCCAAAAGGTTAAGAGATGCTGACTGAAAAAGTACAGTTGGAACACCTTATGCTGTTGTATATGGGAGATTCTGCTCAGAGCTCAGAAGACCAGAAGGCTGATAGAAATCCTGCCAGGAAACATAAAGCTCAGGTGGTTTCTATTGGGAAGAAAACTGTATTGGTTATTAGAGTTCAGATGATGTAGTCCTAGGATGTAGGACTGCTGAGTTAGTAAGTCAAGCTTCTGGACTTCTCATGTTGACACAATATGTCAACTGCTAGGCTTGGCAGAAAGTTTGTCTGCATTTTTCTCACATCTAGAAATTTTGGCCTAAGATTAAGATTAAGGGAGGAAGAGTAATTTATCTGGCAGAAGAAATTTCAAGGCAGTTGTGGAGATGGCGTGTCTATTGTTGGGGGCTTTTAGTCATATTTATCTTGGGATTCAAGAGCAGAAATCCCAGCAGAATGATTTAAAACATTTTGAGTTTGGCCAGAAAGGAAGCTCCAGTAAAGTTGTGTACTACAAAGATAGAGTTGAAGCGTTCTCCACTGCAGAGTAGGAACAGGAGAATATAAAATATGTTCTGAGGACATCATAAGATGCAGTAAATCTTTACCATCAAAACTGCAAAAGTGAAAAACTTTGCTTTAGGAAGAAAGCCACAGAGCACCATGTTCCCCAGTGGTAGCAGGATAGAGAATTTGATAGTTAGAACTGAATTCAGAGTACTCTGCAATTAAAGCACTTGACTCCTATGAACAGGAGGGGGGAAGCCTGGCAACTACTCTAGGTGGCAGCACATCTTGGCAGCACCCCCATGTAACTGGCTATAGGCTCATGCAGAATGCAAGAGTTGTGCAGCTGAGTCTTCTACCCTAATTTCAGAAGGCTTGGAATTCAGGCAGTATACCCTGGAGAGAACAATGTGAGAAGCTGTCAGGATGAAGCCAAACATGCAGTTCAGATCCCAGAAGTTTGAAAAAGCCAGGAATATGGATCATTGGAGGAAACCTTCAAGGAGGGAGTAAACCCAGCCCAAGAGAGAAGCCATTGGAGCTTCAACTACTAGAAGTGCCATAAAGGCAGAGTCATACAAGCCCTCAATTCATCAAAGACTGTGGCTGAATGCTGCACATGGAATTACAGGATTTAATGTTTGCTCTGCTACATTTCCAACTTGATTTGGTCTCAATCCTTTGTATTTTCCTGTTTGTGACTTTTGGAATGAAAATGTTTACCTTGTACCTTTGAATGTTGGAAATGGTAAACTTTGTTTTCACTGGTACAGGGATTTGCATCTAAGAGTTTGCCTTAAGATCTCAGAGGCCATATGCAACTTGGACTTTGCAGCTATGTTGACATTGCTAGGACTTTGGAAAGTCTTAGAGATGGACTAACTGCTTTTTTCATAAAGGATGTCCATGAGTCTTTGGGGAGCCAAGAGCAAATTGTTATGGTTCTAATGTAATATAATATTGATAGATTTAATATTGGTTATTTTTAAAATACTGGCTCTTAATGATTGTTACACCTGTGCCATGATGTTTAAATTATTAAATAATAAGAATAAGCATATCTTTGTATCTGGAGACCTGATTAAAGAAATGTCTTGTTGCCAAGTTGACGAAGGGTGGACTGGAATGGTTGATGCACTATGTCAACTTGAGAAGTCTAGAAGCTTAACTAAGAAATTTAGCAATTCTACATCCTGAAATGTAGAGGACATGCCCTTACTGCTCTCAGATACTGTTCATTGGGTCAACTTAAGAAGTCTAGAAGTTTAAGTGACTTAGCAGGGGGCCAGGACCCTCACTTTTTAAACATCCTGAGCCTGTGCAAGAGGAGAGCTTGGAGATGAGATGTTACACCCACCCAAGGGTGGGTAGTCTGCATGCAACATTGAAAAAAAGAAGCCCTTCCCCTTTTACTTTTACTACTTTTACTACTTTTACTACTTTTGCTACTTTTGCTGCCTTCCACCATCTTGGAAAGTTGTGCTGTGCCATACCACCCTGCTTTAGAGCCAGATTATTATGGGCTGAAGCCTCCAAAAACTGTGAGCTAAATAAACCTATCCCCTTTAATTTTGGGTGTCAGGTATTTTGTCTCAGCAAAGAGAGAAAAGTAACCAAGAAAACAACAGGTGTCAAGTGTTTTACAGTGGAAAGTCTAATATAGAGGGTAAATTTCTTTCTCTGAACCATAGTTTAGAATTCAGGCTGATGGTTATAGCCTTTGCTTAATTTTCATTTTCTAATCATAAATCTGTTTCATCACATATATTTCTTCTATTGGTCAGAAAATCTGAAGAATAAAACTTAAAACCCACCCCAGGGCAGGTGTAGGACTCACACTACCCCTGTGCTCTCTTCTTGCAAAGGATAAGGATGCTTACAAAGTGAGGACCCTGAGCCCTGCTGAATTCCTTAGTTAAACTTCTAAACTTCTCAAGTTGACACAGTGTATCAACCATTACAATCCACCCCTTGTCAACTTGGCAACAAGACACATTGCTTTAAACTGGTTTCTAGATAGGAAGACATGTTTATCCTTATCATTTCACTACTTTAACATTACTCTTAAGGATTAACAATCCTAAAGAATCAGTATTAAGTCTATCAACATTATATTACATTAGAACTGTAACACTCTACCCTTGGCTCCCCAAAGACTCATGCACATCCTTTTATGGAACAGGCATTTAGTCTATGTCTAAGAGTTGCCAAAGTCCTAGCAGTTTCAGCACTGCTGAAAAGACCAAGTTGCAAGTGTCCTCTGAGATATAAGGTGAGCTCTTAGATGCAAGCCCCTGTATCAGTGAAAACAAAGTTTACCATTTCCAATATTCAAAAGTACAAGGTAAACATTTTCATTCCAAAAGTTACAAACAGGAAAATACAAAGGATTGAGACCAAAGCAAGTGCAAAATCCAACTGGAAAATCATTAAGTCCTGCATTTTCATGTCCAGCATCTGAAGCAACCTATGACAAATTGTGAGCTCCCAAGTACTTGAATGGCTCCACCCCTATGGTACTTCTGGTAGTTACAGTTCCCACAGCTCCTCTCTTAGGTATGCTCTACTCCCTTCTTATAACTTTCCTTAGGTAATTCACATTCCTGGCTTTTTCAGACTTGTGGGGTCTCCACTATACCCTCGGCTTTACCCTGACAACTTCACTGCCCTCTCAGGGACACACTGCCTGGCTTCCCAGGTCTACTGAAAATGGCATGGTAGCATTTTGAAACCCACAACTCTTGCATTCCACATGAGCTTAAAATAGGAGCAAGTGGATGCTACCAGGGTGTGCTGCCACCTGGAGCAGTAGCCAGGCTTTTCTCTCTCTCTCTCTCCTGGATGAAAGCATCAAGTGCTTGGAGATTTGAACACTGTGAATTCACTCCTGAGGAACAAATTCTCTATGCTGCTGCTATTCTGGAACCCGGTGTGGCAGCTGCCGTTATGCAACATGATGGCCACCCTGAGGCTTTCTCCTCTAAGCAAAGACTCACTTTTGCAGCAATGAGGCTGCAAAAGGTGCAGACTTGCTGCTTCTTGCAATTCCCTCAGGCTATTCATATTCTCCAGTTCCTTCTCAGCAAAGGAGATCTCCTAGCTCTATCTTCATATTTTCCAGCTTTACTGGAGCTCTCATTCTGGCCAAAATTATAATGTTGTCAATAATCCTACTGGGCTCTTTGCTCTTGATGCTCAACATAAGTGGCTAAAAGCCCCCAACAATAGCCATGCCACTGCCTCAACATCCATCTGTCTTGAAATTGCATCTGCCAGATGATTGGGTCCACCACTCTTAATCTCAGTCTCAGGCAAAGTCTCTGGACCTGAGAAAAATGCAAACAAATTCTCTGCCAACAGTAAACACATCATCTGGAGTTCAAGAACCAATGCAGACCCTCTTCCCAGGAGAAAACTCCAGAGCCTGGCTTTTACCTGCAGGATTTCTATCAGCCTCTGGTCTTCTGATCTTTGACAAGAATCGCTCATAGAGAACAGCCTAAGGCATTCTACCTCTACTCTTTCAGGTGACATTTCCAAAGCTTTCCAAAGTCTTCCCACAAGCCATTCCCAGAGGCTTGCCAACCACATGGTCAGATATAGTCACAGGAATGACCCCATTCCTCTGGTACCAAATTCTGTTTTGGTTACTTTTGTTTCATTGCTGAGACAAAATACCTGACAACTGAAATTAAGGAAGGAAACATCTATTTAGTTCACAGTGTCTGAAGGTTTCATTCATTCATAAATTGGCTCCAAGGTAGAGCAGCATGGCATGAGGACTACAGTTCAAGGCAGCAGAAGAGAGCAAAAGCAGCAAGAGCAGAAAAGAGGGAAAATAAGCCTCTTTTCCTCCCTTATATTTGTAAGCAGGCTACCGTCCTCCAGGGAGGGTGTAGCACTCAAACTGTCTCCAAGACCGCCCCTTGCATAGGATAAGCATGTTTACAAAGTGAGGACTCTGCCCTCTCTAGTCACTTTGTTACCCTTCTAAACTTCTCAAGTTGACACAATATATCAACCATACAACAACTTTATTTTTTTCCAGGTATATAAACCAATACTTTATTCCTTTTTAATTTTTTTCTTAAAGAGAATAAAAATAGTAAAAAATAAAAATAAAACATTAGCAACTATACAGAATTTCACTAAACAGCATAATAGGAATTCAACAATGGTTGTCATATTACATATTGTTGTCTTCAAATTAGTATAACAACTTCAATCACTTCCAAGAGCAGTGACTCAAATGAAATGAAAGCCTCTTAGGTTCATACCCCATCTATTAAACTCCCAACACCACCATCCTAGGACAGGTTTATAGCACAAAAAACACTTTAAGGACATACATGTCCACACCAGGGCACAACAATAATCAACACAGTGTGGTAGGGACATAACCCCAGATATGAAGACCATTGTGATAGCATGGAAAGCCTGCAAGTAAGCCCTCAAATCCAATATATTTTCAGATAATTTTCAATAGGGGTGCCAAGTTGATTCAATGGGGGAAGGGACAGCTTTTTGATTATTTTTACTGACAAAACTAAATGCACATACAAAACAATCAAGTTGGACCCATATACTTGACATTTTATATCCAAAAAGTAGTTCAAAATTGATCAGAGAACTAAATTTTAGAACATGAATCATAAAACAGAAGATGATTTGTGGGAGAAACTTTATGGCATATAGTTTGGCAAATTATAACCAATGAAAGGAAAACAATAATTTTTGTTGTGTGTGTGTGTTTTTTTTTTTTAATTTCGTTGTTCTGTACCGGTGATTGAACTCAGACCCTTGCACTTGCCAGGAAAGCACTTATTCCACTGAGACATCTTCCCGTCCCCAGGAAAACAATAGTTTGACTTTATCAAAATTAGAATCTTTTAGGCATCAAAGGACACTATCAAATGTGAAAAGACAACTGGCAGAATAGGAGAAAATACTTATAAACCCCATCTCCAATAGGAATTTTATATCCAAATATATAAAGTATCTCTAAGACTACAACTAAAAACAAAAAAAGCAATAAAAATGAACAAAGGACTTGAATATATATTTCTCTGACAAAAACACGCAGATGGTCAACTAGCATGTGCAAAGATACTCAGCAAGACTAATCATCAGGAAAAAGCTGAACTGCAGTGAAAAACTACCTCACATCCACTAGAACAGCACTTACAGAAAGAAACAAAGAGTAAAAATCACAAGTATTGATGAGAATGTCAAGAAATTAGAACATGTAAAGTGGCATAGTCACTCAGGACAAGAATATATAGTTCTTCAAAAAAGTAAACATAGAATTGTCATGTGGCCCAGAAATTCCATTTCTAAGTATTTACTCAAAAGCATGAGTGCAAGGACTTAAGCAAACAAGGCATATCCATGGTAGAGCATGATTGTCAAAATAGCCAAATGTGGCAGCAAACCAAATATCCACCCACAGATGAGTAAATGCACCAAATATGACCTATGCACCAGTGAACAATTATTCAGCCTTAAAAGAAAGGTGAGTTCCATCACATGCTGCCATATGAATGAGCTTTGTGGACTTTATGCTAACTGAAATGAACAAAAAAAAAATACAGCATGATTCCACTTATGGAATCTAAGGTGGCTAGAGTCATCAAACTCCTAGGAAGAGAAAGTAGAATTATAGCTCTCAGTTACTGAGATGAAGAGATGTGAGGAGTTCTTTAGTGGGACACAGAGTTTTAGTTTTACAAGAGGAGAACATTTGGGCAGTGTCCAGTGAATATGCTTCTCAATGCTGAAAGGTATACAACCTTGAAAATGGCTAATATGGCACATTTTGTGCTCTGTATATTTACTGCTATAAAAAGAAAACAAAAAGAGAAGTTGACTTTATTGGTGATGTTTCATAAATTGAAAGAAGAATTTATGGGGTTAAAATAGTGTGTCAATATGGAAAGATTATCCTGATAGCTAGATGTGGTAGCATGGGCGTGCGATCCCAGAAGTTTGCAGGCTAAGTCAGGAGGATGGCCATGAGTTTCACACCAGCCTGATCTACGTAGTAAGTGCAAGAGCATCCTGGACTACATAGTACAACCCTGCCTCAAAATATAGTTAAAGAGAAAGGGAGAGAGGGAGGAAGGAAAGAAGGAAGGAAGGAAGAAGGAAGAAAGAAAGGAAGGAAGGAAGGAAGGAAGGAAGGAAGGAAGGAAGGAAGGAAGGAA
>NDGN011505126.1:7331-25276 GCA_002564285.1 Tympanoctomys barrerae
AGAGAGACAGAGAGAGAGACAGAGAGAGAGACAGAGAGAGAGACAGAGAGAGACAGAGAGAGGCTTCTTTCTATCCCGTATGATAGATGCAGACAACCCACCCTAGGGTGGGTGTAGTATGCACACCCTTAATCCCAGCAGTGGACCAAGATTCAATTGCACACTCTAGATTGAGCCACCTCCACAGAGCTTAAAACTGCAGGAGGCCTCAGGTGCACAACTAGACACAAACAATAACAGAACAGTACAAATCTGCACAGCATCATTGATTCTCATATGTTCTGAGATAACGTAACTTCTTTTCCATATGTCCAATCTCTATTCATCTTTGAAAACAATCAATAAAAATAAATCCTCATTAAAATAAGTAAGGAAAACAAAACTATTTTCTCTGCAATGTTCAGAACTGTAGAATGCAAACAGGGTTCTCTGACTTCTCTCCTGTGCCTAACGCAGAACACAGATCCTCTCCATTGAGATACTGCATCTTATCAGCCCAGAGATTCAACAGTAGAAGCAGAGAAATTTGTGACATGAGATTTCTTCGCTAGTTTTTAGGGGGCTTCTCACATTTTTTTTTTTAACTTTTAAGATACTAGATTTACTCTCTTGTTCACCTTTTCATTCCTTTATGATTTACTACTCTTTTTAAAACTACAATTTAAGAAAGGCACCTGTTATAGGTTAAATCTGCAATGCGTCCCAAAAGCCCAAGCTTTTGGCTTAGAATGCAGTGTAGCCTTATTAGGAGGTAGGAGAATCTTTGATGGTGTCACATGGTATGACAGTTAATTACTGGTTGTCTAGGTGTGAGTACAAAAACCCAACTAAATTGCAACAGCATAGATGACTGTGGCTGAGGGCATTTATTGAAGACAGAAGACTCAGCTACAGCAGACTGTCACCTGAAAGGAACAAAAGGAAAATGAGAAAGAAGCCTCACTTGTCTTTCTTCAGAAAAGTGCCAGTCTCTGCCTTCACCTTGGATGTTGTCTCCTGGCTTTCAAGACAGATTCTTCAGCCTCTAGCACCAACCTTTCAGCCTTACATCACAGACCCTCTGGCTTCCACATGCTGACTTGTACTGGACACCGTGGTGAGCTCCAGGCCTTCTTCTGGATCTCTCACATCTCCAGCACACCAACAACCATATTTCCCTCTTCCACACCTGACTTTTCACTGCCAGTGTAAGCCAATTTGACAAATACATACATATTTTGGATAAAATCTGTTTCTCAAGTAAGCACTGACTGATACACTGGGGTTGTGCCTTTGAAGGGGACTGCAGGACCCTGGTCTCTTACACTCATGCCTCTCCAAGTCCTGGTCATGCTGAGTTTACATTGTGTTCCATCTCACTCTCATACCATGACATTCTGCCTTGACACAGCTCCGAAAGAGTACCCCCTGGTCATACTGAAACCTGCGCAGCTATGAGCTGAATACATACTTCCTCCTTTAAAATTGTTTCTGGTATTTTATAGCAATGGAAACTTGACTAATAAAGATACAACTACATGAATTACTCTTCCAATGTGATGGGCATGATGTGCATTTTTGTACTGGTCCTTTTGCACTTGTTAATCTGTTGTTAACAGTATTTCAGAAATGTATCAACTACAAAGGTCTGAGCGTTAAGAAAAAAATTCTATATTTTTTCTAACCTTCAAAAAAATGCAGTGAAACCAATTCTTTCACAAGTTATATTTGTTTTCTTCTCTTCAATCAGTAAGTTTTTTATAGTCCAATATGTATAAATTTGTTTCATTTTCTTTAAGAAATATTACTTTTTGAAAGTGTTTATCTGTTGGAATCTTGTATGTTGTGTTCATAAAATTTTAAACTACAACATGACATATCATATAAATATTATTTAGTTTTCAAGTTGTCACTGAATCATTGGTTTTTCTTAAAGTTAACCCATGCTTCAATATATAATGACAAGAGATTCAAAAGTAAATCTTATGGAGATAGTCAGATAGCTCAGTGGATTAAAGTGCCTGCTTAGACAAAGGCAGGGGCTCGGGTTGATCCCCGGTGTGCTGCGCCGCCCACCCCTGGGGCACACTGAGACTGAGCGTGGTGGTGCGAACCCATAATCCCAGCACTTGGGAGGCTGAAGACAGGAGGATCACTATGAATCTGATCTGCATAGTGAGAACCTGTAGATCCTGTATTAAACACATTTTTTTTTTAAAAAAGGTAAATCTTATGGACAGAAATTACGTTTACTCCATGAAAATAAAATCAGTGACCTGAATAAAAGATACATACATCCAAAAACTTATGCCGATAAATGTGGAGAATATTCATTATTATATATGTAAGTTTATCATTATTCATATATGTATTTAAAAAATTATAATATAGAAACGGACATCTATATTTGAGATCTGGGTAGATAAGTTGATAATCACTATAGAAAAAAGGTACTATCAGTTTCACACTATAGCTCCTTGAAATGTACAACAAAAAAGGGCAACTGCCATAGTCTAGTACTTTCCTACTGTACATTACTAAAGATACTATAATATTAACAGGATAATTACAAAATATTTAGTATACACTTGTCAAGAATAGATGATTCAAGGTCAGTGAAGACTGAGGACAGAGGAGAACCCATACTGTAACAGATTGTAACTCAGTTTTTGCCCAAATTTTCTGATCAAGGAGATTATGGAGCAACAGAGGAATGTGATCAATGATGTATGCTGTGCCTAAGGAGAGTGACATGGAGAGAAAACTTTCTCTCAGGCTTTTACAGAGAGCAAATCAGTCCAGTATTGGCCATGACTCATCCACATGGCTGACACGGACAAAGGATCTACAAAGTGCAGTACAAGATTACAGGATAAATCCTGAGGAAACTTGACTGACCTTATCAGATACAAAAGTTACATTTCTTGTTATATAGGTCTTGCCTTATCTTGGTCTTAATCATTCAGAAGAAAAGTATAAAGATGAAGTATATAAAGTAAATTCATATTAATATGCAGATCTGTAAAATGCTCTAGTCAACAACTTCTGTGGACAACCCTCTACTATTGTGGACTACTGGATTGTGTTGGATTTTTTTTTGCTGAATTCAAGGACCTATAATATTTAGATGCCAATAGAATACCCATCTCTGACAGGACTGAACTGGAGAGGGGGAATACAGAGGAAGGATTTTGTATTTGTATATACAGAATAGTTAGGATAGATGTACTTCTACTTTCGCTTGATTCAGTGAGAGAAAGGATATATAGTACCAGTGTTTGGACAGGATGTCCGGGGTGCTTCTTGTGCTGTGGATGACCACTGAGAAGATAACAATGTGCAATGTATTAATTTTTGAAAATGTCCTATTAATCAGCTTGAAAAGTGTCTCATTGATATTTCTCAATAAAATTAAAAAAAGAATGAATGATTCATGAGAAGATATTCAGAATATGGGAATTAGGACCAGCGAGACAGCCCAGCTGACTAAGTGCCTGCTTAGGCACCTGCAGGGACTGGGGTTGGATCTCTGGCACCATATGCAGTACCTGCCCCACCCCTAGACACAATGAGCAGACCACCAAGAACAGCTGTGGTGGTACACACTTGTAATCCTAGCACTGGGGAGGCTGAAGACAGGAGGATCACTGAGAGTATGAGCTGCATAGTGAGACCCTGTATCAAATACATTTAAAAGAAGAATATGGGAAGTAGACTCATTGATGTCTAAAGTTTGATATGTTATCACATATCATCCTCACTGATGCATTGTTGCATAAATAATGCATTGAAATGATGACAAATTAGGTGTTTCAATTAAAAGATAAATTTAAAAGTTACACACAAGGTTCTGAGACTCTGAATGCTAATTTTTATTTTTAGAAAACACTTACTTTATCCCACCATCTTGCTTTAATGTATTTTAGGTAAGGACTCTTACCTGGGTCTTTCCTAACTTGTAGATTTGGATGGATTTTTGTTCTATTTTTAGCTAGCATGCATCTGAAAACAACAAAAGTTTGCATAAACAAGTCATTTCATGCCAATCATACTGTCTGCATTAAAAATATAAGATTACGGTGTTTTCATCAGCAATGAAATTAGTTCCAATCCACAATTTTAAATTACTACTTCAAACTTAAGAAAATAAACATTTTTTTCTTCACAGAAATTTAACAAATTTATACTTTTTTCCAACTTAGTGTATTTTAATGTTTGTGAATTGATCCAGACAATTATTTAAAATCCTGCCAGGCAAGGTGACAAAAGGGAACTAAGACAACTCAACAGAACTATAGATCAATTGTATACAAATGGGTTCTCTGATATTTCATCATAAAATTTTCATTAGAACAAGTACAAGAGCAATAACTAAGCAAAATACTGAAATTGCTTGATAGTAGTTAAATGTACTGTATACAAAAAGCTAAAAGAAATAGAAATTTCAATTAGACTATACAATGAAGTGAGAACTTCAATAAAAAATTGCTATAAAAGAAAAAAAAAGAAAAAGAAGTAGAAATTTCACCTTAGCAAGAAATTTGATATGAATATTCAAAATTGATGATCATATTAAGTTACTCAAATATTAAGGGATTTCTTGTCAGTTCCAAATACACTGTTACAAACTACTAACTTACGTTGAGGCAGAGTTATATTGAAAAAGAAATTTTCGTAATACACAAAGGTTTTCTTCAGCAGTACTGTTAGCAGGAAATCTTATTTGAGGAGTAATGATGAGCTTCTTATTTTAGCTAAAACAAATACCGGTACTGTAGTTGACATAAACAATGGATTTTTTTAATACTGAGTTTTTCAGCATCTGATAGAGGCAAATGAAGGCATTACTATCATATGAAGAAGTTTCAGGATATAAAATACATTCATACGCACACTTAAATAATTTAGACATTACACTGTACTCAACTTAAAATTAATTTATAAAATTTAATGCTGTCTTTATAGTTAGAATATTGTTACATAAATTACAATTTAGTTTTAAAGAGTCCTTTTCATACTTAAAATATATTAAAATAATTTTAAAAATTCAGATACAACTCGTCATAAAAATTATATAATTCAAGGATCATACTGTCAGTTCAATAATTAATTTCCAATAATAAACTTATTCTTAGGCTACAGTAGAGAAAATTGCCAGAAAAGCAGATTTAAGAATCCTAATAAATCTGATTTTGTCAAATTTTAACCTATCACAGTAGAAATGACATTTACAGTTAAAATACCACTTGAGAATTATTACTGCCTGAAATACACACACTCTAATCAATATTTATTACTGAAACCAAGTCTCTCATCCAAGGAAAATATGGAATGCATGCGTTAGTACTCCACATACTACTTGAATCTTCCATGCTCTCTCCACACCCCGCAGCTTTCTCAAATGCAGCAACCTGTCCTTCAGACCTACCAGATGGACACCTCAAAAATAATACCCTTCAGTCCTAAGATGGAGAATGTGGTCTCCTAACTTAGATTTGAGGCAGTGTGCATGACACTGAATACTTTGTCCAGGACTCCCAACACTGGCCCTCTCCTGGGAATGTTGCAGCCTGTCACTCTCATCCCAACAAGCAGACCTACACTGGTGTTGCTTCTCCACTTACACAGAAACTAAAATAAGCACCTGTTCATTCCTGTGCCATTTTGGAAATGTTAGGGAGGGATGAGGTTGTCTTGTGAGAGGACCCAAAGATCCTACATAATTATTAGTGGTGTACATTATTATTAAAGATGAGTTTCCAGCATAAGTAGCCATCAAAAACTGGAAGATGTCTTTCTTACCTTTGAAGTTCTCCTCAAAGAAACTTCTCCCCAGGAAAGCTACTATTCCTCTAAAAATTTTTCTTATGTATGTTTTATATTTATCATCTGCTCCTCTGTAGGAAGTAACTATTAGCCATATTTCATAATATATATTAAAATTAAGCTGCATGGAAAGCCTGTCCACAAGGAAAGCATTTCACTAACTCAGAAGCACTAAGGAATTTCTGGCACATTTACGTTCAATAAATTCAGTTAAAATGAGAGAGAACAGAGCTGCAAAAAAGTTTAATAGATTCAATGACCAAATTATTGTTCAAAGTTTATAAACAACAAGACATTTAATGATATAGATAAACCTCAATTTCTATGGCACATAATATAAAGGAATTCTTTCTTTTAAGATACATAACACCAAGCCAAATTTCATCTCAGTTGTTCCTCTGTTTTATGATGTCACTAAATTATTTTGCTCAGTTTCAGCCTATACAAGATGAAAGTAAAATCCATATGTTTACATAATATTTTATTTAAAAGTAATCATATACAACTATGACAAAGCCCCCTTGGCTTTCACTTGCTCGCCATGAAATACAAGGAAGTACTAAAACTTACGTAACTATTAAGTCCATATGTTCAAGTACTGGTGAACTAGTACGTACACTTTAACTGGAAACCTAAGTACTCACAACAATGCTATTTTAATTTTTCTAACATTTATTCATTTATTTGCCACAGGATCTCACTATACAGCTCAGACTCATAGTGATCCTCTTGTCTCAGCCTCCTCAGTGCTGGGATTACAGGCGTGTGCCACCATGCCTGGTTTCAGTGGCCAGCATGGCATGCTCAGGGTTCCAGGGTCCATCTTCACAGCCCTGGCCCAACAATCCTATTTTAGAATACATTTTTAATGTTTATGCAATGTTTGATGAAATTTTTTTGTATGACCAGGAAATAGCTTGAATTAGAGCCTGGAGACTGACAAAAGCCCGAGGCTGAAGCACACTTTCATTGTGGTTTGACCACAAGTGTCCATTACAGTTTGAGGCTACTCCATCCTATTAAGCACCACACACATTACCAAGGCAGAATAAGATAAAGCAGTGGTCATTTGGAAATGGGCTACCTTCAGACCACACTGCATCTGGGTCTCTGGTAGTATTCAAACCTCTAATAAGTTACTCTGAAAAATGGGGTACAAATCATTTCAGTGTACAGCAAAGGAGCATAATTTGAGTGTGAGAAACCAGTAGGAAGAATTTCAGGATGTGCCCCAGGATCTGTGTAGGAGTATCTAAAGAACTGATAATGCTGTTCCCATCATATCCCATTTTTCTACTATCAACTTGTTACAAATACTGAAATTGAAGTCCTGCTCTTATCACACTACAGGAGTGAAAATGACAAGCAGGGAAAGGATTATCTGGTAAGGGCCTACAGGGTAGTGATTAATGTCACACAATAAGGTGATTTTTCCACAGAGGCATCCCTGAAACAGAGGGCAGGAGGTAGAAGGTGAAAATAATAACTGCTTCTCCCACAAGAAAAGTGTTAGACATCAATTCTGTGGCAGTTTTAAATACAGAAATGGTACAGAAGAAAAACACAAGGGAAACATCTAAGGAACAATACATGAGTGCCAATTAGTAACCAGAAGTGAGGGTAGAGATTTACACAGAGCAAGGGCTTCTTCTATTCCTTTTCTTCTGTCTGAGTTTATCTTGAACTCAGTTGAATTTTACTTATTCCACATATAAATTAATAGATAAGGACATACAGCCCAGCCTATATGTGAGAACTGTAGGGTAATCTTGCGTGCACAGAGACATCTAATGCTTCAATGTGACTACACAGCTGAGGAAGACCATACTAGAGTCCATGGAAAGTTTGAAAAAATAAATGTGCTTCACAATTCAACATCACCTGTCCTTTTTTAATGTTAGAATACGCTTCAGGGTCTTTAACATTGGGACACTATTTATCCACTGAGTCATAACACTGATAGGATTAGTGATATATTTCACCTAACGCAGGTTTCCAATTCATGATGCAAAGTAGCTAAAGCCATGATTCTCTGATGCCCAAAGATCTTGAAAGTAAATACATAGCTACCTCCATTATTAGAAATGTACACTGAACACTGTATATCCTTAAACTTGGTCATGGTGAATACATAGAACTGAAAGATAATAGCAAGTTAGAAATCAATTAAATGTTCCTTCTCTTGTTACCTCCTAAAAGAGAAATCATCTTTTTAAAAGATCTCTAAGGAGAAAATCCTAAAAGTTCCTTTCACTGATTATTGGGATTATAATTTAATCATACTTATACGTTGATATCTTAGGCCAAGTGTATTTTAACTTTTCCTTTTTGCTAGAGACACTGTTGCCTCCATTTATTTCATTAAATGCTAAAGGAATTAGTTAGATACTTTAATAACAATGATACTATTGCAATCTCCTTCTCCTCTTCTTTTTTCACCTCTTCCTCTGCCTTAGCTTCACCAGTCAGAGGAAGAGAGCAGCTGTACTTCAAGGTAAACTGCCACTGACTTTCATGGAATAAATTGCGTAATGAAGCAAGCCAAGTTGCTTAAAGAAAGCCTGGCTCACTGTACCCTCTTTCCCACAGCACTGTCAATGTAATATGTATAGATATCATCAACTGTAGTAGCTAAAGGTTTGCACACAGCAAAAGGAACATAAAATATCTGAGTACATTTTCTCCAAGTGTACTCAACTTCAAAATATTGATCACCACCAAAGCTCTGTAAAATATTAACAAAGAACAACATTCAATGCTCTTTCTGCTAAATATTATTTCACAAATGAGGACAGTAATATAATTTTACACAAATTTTGCTAATAGTACAATTTTATATTACTTACAAAGTTATATCATTTTAAAAATGTTTTTTTATCAATTATGTAAATTGTAAAACCGAAAATTTCAATTAGGAAAACTATTTGCATAATGTCTTCCTAAGGCCTTTCTCTCAAGACTGAAAGACTTACTTTCATTTTTATCTAAAAATATTTATACTCATACTGCCTGTGGACCCTGTGACAGTCTCCTCTTATACAGTATTATGTAACATTTATAAAGTTCACATCACTAGTCAATCATTCTGTCACCTTGCATTTCTTCATAGCCAGCTGTCTTGATGATTAGCTCTACACATGTCGAACCCTCTACACACGTGCATCCCTTCTTGTAATGGTAGAACTAGCTACAAATTATTCCCATGTTGTAATATATTTATGTATTCCCCAAAACTATAGGGATGTGTTATAATGTGTATAGTAATTTCAAAAGGACATTATCTAGAAACAATAACTAAACAAGCTCTATAGCAACCACTACTCCAAGTGTTTTATAAACATAAACTCATGTAGCCCTCACAACATCAATGCTTTATTTTCTCTATATTATTATAGTTGATATAACCTAGGTGCAGAAGTAGTTAGGTAACTATTATTAGGTTACATAGAAAAGTTGAGACTTTTAAACTCAAGTAATATGATTTGGAGTTACTCTCTTTAATCTCTATTTATTGCCTTTCTGTGTAACAACAAATAAAATCTTGGTAATGCATTCTCTGCATTTATTGAATTCTCATATAATAAATACATTTGATATTTTAAAAGGAAAAGACAGAAATTATGGTACTACAAGATTCATCATATGTAATAGGTAAGGAAGATGTAGCACAGAAGGACTATAGTGTTGGGAATCTTGTGAGATGGCCACGGTTGTGTTTTGTCATCAGCTGCAAAGTTCTCAAATAGAAGCAAATTTTTGCCAATTGGTCTTTTTTCCCAATTAGTGTTGAGAATGGCTAGTTTTCCTTGCAATTACCATTGGGGATAACTAGCCTTGTCTAAATAGGGTTAAGAATGACTAGTTGTCTTTCCAACTCTTTCTATGAGATTTCACAAATTACTAAAAGACATCAAGCCAAGTTATCTATGGCTACAAAATGAGGAAAACAGAGTAAATTTTGAAAGGTTGTAGGAAAAGCAAAAAAATAGATAAATAAATAAAACATGTCCGCACAAAGCTTGACTGTGTCCAGGGGTTAAGCTCAGGGTAGAGCACCTCCCAACACGCTAATCCTAAGGTTCCAGACTGTGCCAAATAAAAATTAAACTTCTCAGTTAGCATATGATCATCACTCATGCCTAGGCCTAGCATTATTTTACAGCTGAGGGATTCTGCAGAGCACAAGCAAGCAAAATATATCTCTTTAATTTGACATCCTTTGAATTTAATATAGCAACCAGCCCAATAGATGTCCCCATTTGATAATGAAATAATCAAGTTGAGGCTTTTCTTTCTGACCAGCTTATCTAGCTACCATTTACTTTTAAAATAGGTTACAGTAATTAAACTATATAATTGAATATTTTCAAAATGTAGTGAAGCAAAATTTTTGTCTTAGAATTGTCTACTCCCCTAAAGCTTACTGTTTTAAAATTAAAACTACACATTTTAAAAATTATTTATTTTAACATAAAATAAAAAAGCTAATATATATTAACATGTGTGCAAATATTTTAATTTAAAGTAATTACATTTTGTAAAAAATAGAAGGATGATTTTTCTTAATAAAAAAGGTTTAAGATATCAATATTCATTAAAGCAAGCGCATTCTCATATCAGCTGTGAGTCAAATCTGTTGCAGTACGTTGCTTTGGTCATGTTGTAAGGCAAATAGCTAGATATTAGCAGGGTTCAGGGACAAAGGAAGAGTCCAAAATAGCATGCTTTGCCAGTTATAGTTAAGGCACAAAGGTCATAATATGTAATATATTCATTACTGTATACAGCATTCATCTTGTGAGATGGCCACGGTTGTGTTTTGTCATCAGTTGCAAAGTTCTCAAATAGAAGCAAATTTTTGCCAAATACTTCTGGTCACTAACCAAATATTTTGGGACCAGAAGCTCTTGTGAACCAAGGTACTCTATCACTCTATTAGGGGTCAGATTCAAAGACAAAAGGCTTCTATTTCTAGAAGAAGGCACCTGGAATTCCTGGCCATGATGGTCTATGACCCACTGAAATCAGGAGAAGACATATTATTTAAAGAACCTTCTTCTTCAGACTGGGACCTGGCTTATATTAAAAACTTATATTTCATAAATTTATTTTATAAGTTTCTTACATCATTAAAGCCTCTGAGGAAAAACCAACCATCTAAAAAAGACAAGAAGACATTTTGCAATTCCCATTGAACTTCAAGTAAAATGTCAATAACCATCATAATTACCTTTTGCATAAAAAATCCAGCATAACTCTTGTCTGCATAAAAGATACTGTCCTCTTTCTCTCGTGAAGGCATAACTCTCCTTATAACTTCTTTATAGTAAATTTCACCAATGCTCCTTTCATGTATTCCTGTGTATCTACACTGAGTAATTTCATCAAGGCATAAAGAACCAAGGACAAGGAGTAAGCGACTGCTCCTTACAACACTGGGATCTGCATTTCTGGTGGCAGTGCCACTTTGCCTCACACTTACATTCAGTTGAAAAATAGAATAATATTTTATAGATTTTTCAGGTAATTAAAGATATTCTCCTCTTGATACTACATTTAAACTCAGTGATAGTTTCATAAAGGTTATCACTGGTACGGTAGAACCTAAAGCCGTAATAGTGAATATTTCACTATAGGCTTAAGTTGCAGTTTAAATATTTTTAAATCCATGTATGTTGTGTATCATGAAATATTTATTTGGAAAATCATAATTTTTATGAGCTGTGAAACATTTTACAAATGTTAATTCTATGTATAATATTTTAAAATTGAATTATCATTTTTTTAAACTTTTCTCAGAAAACAGTTTTAAGTGTTAAAATCTATCAGGCTAACAGTGAAGGGTACAAGTTTTCTAAATTTCTAATTTTCACTTGAAAATTTAAGTGTTATCATTTTAATAAGTATTATTATTGTCTTCCTTGCAGTGAATGACTTCATATATTTTTCAAGGAAAATATGTGGCAAATACTCAAGTAAAATATGCATAGTTTCTCTGTCTTTGTTAAAATCATGCACCAGGAATAAAGTAGGTAGTTTATCTTGAAATTTAAACAAATGCACAAGTGCTTTCACAGTAAATAACAACTGCACTTCACTATGAAGCCCAAGTGTTGTATGTTTATTTCCCATTTAGCACAAATTATGTATATGTACAGCCTTCATTGTTACAAAAGCAACAGCAGTTTGACCTGAAAATGTCAACAAAAAAAATAAGGCAAACTGCTTTATTATCATTTTTTTTTCAATTGACCTCCTGAACTCAGTGAAATGGTTGAGATGTTCCACAGAGATCTAAGCATCACAACTGATAATCACAGAAATAGAGCCCATTCTATCCTGCAGTCATGCATGTTTGCATATCTTTACCTTGGTGGGAAATTATTACATGCTTATATGTTCCTAGAAGGGATATTTTTCTAACTTCATTTAATTATTTGTGTTTTTCAATAACCATCAAACAGCTTTCCAATAAACTACTCATAATCTCAGCATTCAGCTTGATTTTAAAGCTGAAGTTACAACTTCACCTCCAGCCAGTTGAAATTTTTTCAAGCAAACACAGATGGGTAGCTTCAGTGCTCTATTATTTAGGAGCAGGCAACAAAGGCCAGTGATTTAGGAAACAATTTTTCCAATCTTTTCTGTGACACACTGTAAAAAAGGACTTACTAAACAAGAAAGTATAATAGAGAACCTTGGAAACAACAGTTATGAGCAAAAGTTTTTGAGACAGGTCTTAGGTGTATGGTAGAAAAGAGAAAAAGCTGCCATCATTTTGAGGCTTTTTAACTGCCTCAAAAAATGTTTCAAAAAAAAAAAAAAGATGTTTCCCATCATAGACATTAATAGAAGTGTCATACAGAGTTCTTACATTCAAATAGGACTATGCATTTGGAACAGAAGAACAGCTGATTTTAATTATTTGTGGTAACAAATCCTACAAGATCTATGAGAACGCTTGTTTCATAAATATTTAACTATCGTCTTAGGGGAACTAAGAAGGTTAGGTTCCCACAGGAATCTGATCACAATACTTCAGTCATTCAAAATGCTGTAAATAAACTTGAGATATCTGTAGGAAAATAGATACACCCACAAAATATAATACTAAGTGAAATAAATCATACATATGAGCTTAAATATAGTATAGCATCTCTCATTTGAATAAAAGAAAATACTAATAAAGAGCAAAACAGAATACTGACAGAATGAAACAGGGAGATAGATCTTTTATAAATTGGAAAGGCCAAGAAAATTAAAGGAAACAAATATATTTAAAATGGGAAATAAATATATTTAAAATGTATCTTGTACATATACCAAATAACCACCATATATGTAAATACTAGATGTCTTAAAATTCAACTAGACACGATAATCTGACGAATATGTTTTGAGCATAGGATTCTATGCTTCTTGTCTCATGTCCTGCCAAAGATAACTTCAGTTTTTCCTTGCCTTGAAGAGAAAGATGCCAGCTGTCACTCCTTGGCACAAGACAAATACTAAATGTAGACCCCAATCTCTCACCATGTTCTAAACAAAAATCAAATATCTAATATTAAAATAAAAACAATCCAATGGAAGACAAAATACTTGAAAATTTTAAAGATGGAGGTCTAAGCCAGGACTTTCTGAACAGAAAATCACTAACCCAAGAAATAATACCAAGAACCAACAAAATATAATATCAAGTTGGACAGCATCTTACACAAAGGAATGGAACAACAGAATAAAGAGATAATCTGCAGAATGGGAAAACAATTTTTGCCATCTATATCTTAAAAGACCAATATCTGTAATATACAAAGAACTAAAAAAATTCCCAAAACTAAAAGATTCAATCAAAAATAGGCTTCTGAAACTGACTGATACTTCTAAGAAGAAGTACAAATGACCAATAAGCATTTGACATTGTTAGCCATGAGAAATGTAAATTAAAACAACAAAGAGATTCAATCTCACTTCAGAAACACTGGCTTGCTTCAACAAATCAAGTAATGGTAATGGTAACTGGGATGCACGAAAAAAATTAAACCTTCTTCCTCTATGGTGGGAATGTACACTAGTACAAACATTATGGTAATCAGTATGAAGATTCCTCAAAATCTGAAACTACAAATTCCATTTTACTCCGCTATTTCCTATGTATCTAATCAGGTATCATGTTACTATAATACATGCATTCACACCTATATAGCGGTACTATTCATACTAAGTAAATCTTTAAAACAGCCTGTATGTCCATCAACAGAGGAATGAATAAAGAAAATGTGCCATATATACACAATGCAGTATTATTCTGCCATAAAAAGGATAAACTTGAGCAATATTAAGGAAAATGGATGTACCTTGAGACCAAGTGAAATGAACCAGACACACCAGGTTAAATATCACATGCTTCCTTGAATATGAGAGATTAAAAATACAAATAAAGATTAAAATAAAAGACAAGATGAGGCCTCAACTTGGAAATGTAATTCTCCTGCCTCAGCTTTTTGTGTAGCTGGGAAGGCACACATGTGTGCCACTGTGCCTGGAATAATCTCAGATTTGATTATTTATACACATTTGGAGAATTCTGTATATTAGTAGGTCTACTCCAGTGGGTTTTATATTAATTACTGACTTTGGTCTATTCTGATCATGCCATGTTCTTCGGGGTCGTCTGGTGCTGTGGCATGGGTGTTGCCCCAAGGTCTTTGTTGGGGACTTGAGTTCCCAGTGCAGTACTGTTCAGGGGTGGGACTCATAAGAGCAGCTCAAGTCATCCTCATGCGTATATTAGTTGTAATCAAGGGAGCCTGTGTGGTGGCTGCAGAAGCTGGCCCCCGCTTTCTATGTACACAGCCCCTTGCCTTTTACCTCACCTGAGAGTGATCAGTGGGAATGCTCTTGTCGATGTGAGCCCCTGGACCTTGGACTTCCTGGCCTGCAAAACTAAAGGAAGTAAATTCCTGCTCTTTACATATTATTCCATGTCAGGTGTCCTGTTATAGCAGGACAAAGCAAGACAATAGGGTGATTTTGGGGAAGACCACTGTTTTTGATTGCCAGCATTTCAACAGTTTTGTGATTTTGTGGCAGTGTTATGATTTGGTGATTTGGGAGTCACCACTGTCTTACAAATCACACTCCTGGTCACCATTGTCTTAACTTTTAAGAATGTAACCATTATCTACACGGATTTTAATTCTAGTAATAGCCCCTGTGTAACTGGTTAGAGTTTGCTTCATGTTGGTGTGGGTTGAGATCTACTTTTTCCATTTGTCTGCCCTTGTGAGTTTGGATTATTTGTACAAGTGTAGGCATGGTTCCTTATTCTCTATTATCCTGCATTATTCCTTTATGTCTCATTTATTCCACATTATGGGCAGATGTAAGGCCAAGGAAGGGCATTAAGAAAATAGTATCTTTCTTGAAAACTTCACTTTCATCAGTAATATGTATGTTTTTACAAAGTCAGATTATGGAGAACAGTGACAACTAGTGTGTTTTTGGGAGTTTGGGTTTTCTTTATTTTTGATTTGTTGAGTTGATTTCATTTTTCATAAAATAGCAACCAAAATCCCTTGAATAATATCAATAGCATATCTGGGTGACAAGATACCTGATGAACTCCAGAATGTAAAGAATGGAGGTACACCAGCAGCAGGCACAATGACTGTGTGCCACTGGCATCAGCAGAGAAGACGAGAGCAGTAGTGCTGGCAGACCCTGGCGCAGCCAGCAGCCCTCGTGGGATGTGTGGGCCCATTTAGGAGTGAAGGTGGAAAAGGAGACTGTGCCCACTCTGAGAGCAGGTGCATGAAGGAAGCAAGTATTTGGACATAAGTTAGCAGCCTCCACTTAATGGATTAATACCTCCTGTTTTAAAGATAGAATTAAATATTCAAAAGACTAATTCTCAAAGTGATATATTTCTTTGAAATAAATAATAAAGTAAAGGATAGGTACTTAAAAGCAGCAACATCTTTGTGTGCCACATAGGACAGTGGGATCCATGGTGGCAGGCACTAACTGTGTGCCACTGTTGACCTGAAACAGAGCTGGCCCAAACTGAGATGTGCTGATTACTATAAAATACTAGCATTTAAAGACATGACATGGATAAAAAAGGAATGTAAATAGCTCATTTTTATTGTTGCTTAATGTTGAAATGAGTGTTTTGGGTATGTGGTTAAATAAAATATAGTAAAAAAAAAAAAAAGACAAGAATAGTAAGTCAGATCTTTAGCATATAAAAAGGGAACCGAGATGAAAGGAGAGAGGAGGGAAAGGAGGAAAGTGAGATCAGAAAGAGGGAAATCATGCTGTCTGTGTACAAGTATCAAGTCCCTAAGATCAACATGATGGTTACACATGCCACACATATCTGTGGGAGGAAGCATCACTCTGTATGGATATGGATATGGGTATGGATCCAAGAGAAGCAGGACAGGAGAAGCACATAAAAGAATCAGCTCTCCACATGACTGTAATCATTATGTACCATAAACATGTATTAATAAAAAGTATTTTGAATGAAAGACTATATAATATCAAGTGTCAAAATAATACACGTGGGTCTATTTGTGTCAGTAAATGCCCAGAACGGGCTTCCTGGCTGGCAGCCTCCATGATGACAGCTCTCATGGAGTACTGCATCCCCAAGAAAATGCAGTTCATATTAAGATTCTGAAATAAGGCAGAATAGGAACATAAAGAAATATATTTTCTGTAGATAAATAGATTGACATTTGGGGCAGGGATTTAGCTCAGTAGTGTATTGCCTGCTAGCAAGAAAGTCTTGATTAGGATTCGCAGTACCCCCTCTTGTCTCCCCAACAAAAAAAGAGAAAAGAAAAAAAGACAGAAAAAACAAATCAACTTTTTCTTCTCCCAAACACCGTTATCACCACCAATCTTTTAAAAACCTAAATAGAATGAGTAAAAGATATATAATTGTAATCTTACATAGAGAATATTCCAAAATAGGTAATATTAGGAAATAGCAGATCACATCAATAGCAAATAGCAAATAATGGGCTCAGGGGTGCCTGCCTGGCAAGTGCAAGGACCTGAGTTTGATTCCCAGTACTGCATACTGGGTGCACCATGTCACCCCTAAATTTGGCATGGTAGTTCATGCCTGCAATCCTCGTGCTGGGGAGGCTGAAACAAGAGGATCACTATGAGTTTGAGCTGTGTAGAAAGACCCTGTATCAACAACAAAAATATAAATAGATTAAATAATATCAAATATCAAATGAAATATTATGATTTGTCTGCTAATGAAAACTCCTTAAAAAGGAAGCTGAGCACATCTACAATATTGCAAATTTAATGTAAATATCCTAAACACATTCTTTAGGGTCATAAAAACTACTTCAAATTATAAGTCCAAAAGTTAATACTCAATATGGATAAGTAAAAAGACAGGCAATTTAAATGGACTTGTGAAACAAATCACAATAAAGAATATATCTCAAAACTGAAAAGCAAAGCAATGATTCTAAAGGGAAAGCAGAATGAAGTAAAATTTAACAAAGGCAATTGCGTAAAAGGAGTAAAACTATACAAATCTTATTTTAAAAGGTATTTAAGATAACGAGAACACAGTATTTTCACTTAAGCACAGATAAATATAACCAGGACAGGTATAACTAAAGTTGTTAAAAATTAAAAAATAGAAAAAATAAATATTAGAAAATGTACAAAATAATTTTAAAATATCCAAAACAAAAATAAGACTTTATTCTAAGGTGTGATTCTTAGATATATATATCAAAACTCTTCACCATTTCAATAGAATAAGAAAATACACTGTCAAATACCCAGCAAATCTATTAAGCTTTAAATATAAATTCCTTAGGGTTTTAAGGAAAAAAAATACCTGCAAGAGGAAAAAGAATTGGACTTTCTACCTCTGAAACAATGAACCAAAATAAAACTTTTCTCTTCTAAATTTATTTTCTGAGGCATTTTGTCACGGTAACAGAACGTTAATACAGTGACCACCCCATATATTTATTTTTAGAATTAAGACTGAAACAGAGATGAAATTCTAGATAGAGTTAAAATGCATTCAATTAAGAGAATGTAATGGTGTTTGTAAATAGGATATCATGTCCGCATCTTGTACAGCAATTAACCAC
>NDGN011505128.1:2627-12630 GCA_002564285.1 Tympanoctomys barrerae
TCTGTCTCTCTCTCTGTCTCTCTCTCTCTGTCTCTCTCTCTGTCTCTCTCTCTCTCTCTCTCTTATAAATTCAGGTCTCAAGAAGTTGCTAAGTTGCCCAGGCTAGACTCAATACTTTTCTTTCGATGCTTCTATTTGATCATTTTATCCTTTATATGTTGTGTTCGTTGAGCCTCCTGGGATTTTGTGTGACAGACACTGTGAGAGTTCACTCCAAGGGTTGCAGGATGGGCCTAGAAGGTGTCTGGCAGAACCCCCTGGAGGTGCCGGGCTCCGCTCCTTGTCAGTGTCAGGTAGCTCTTACGCAGGGCCTGCTGGGGCCGACAATAGGCTTGGCAGTAATTGTGCTGTCCAAGAGTGGTCGTGAGAAGGAGCACTTCCTGAACCGTGGTCCTGGCCTTGGTAAGCTTTATCTGGAAAGTTCCGGTGGCAAGTGTTTGAGCTGTTTGGGATACGGGAGCTCTGCCGTGATCCCCGGTTCAGTCTCTGTGGTCCAGCATGTCTGGGGAGCGTCTTGAAGGCTGGTATGGCTGTGTTCCACAACTGTGCTGTGTCCGCTGAAGTTTGAGTTTCCTATAATTTTCACAAATCAATAAGTGTCATGCATTTGATTTTTAAAAAGCATTCTTAGCTTGCGGGCTTGGGAAAGTTGAGAGCTTACCTGCTCTTCCTGCTCTGTTTTGGGGGGTAGGTGGGTTGTGTTTTTGAGACAGGGTCTCGCTATGTAGTTCAGGTTGGCCTTGAACTCAATGTGTGGTAGCCCAGGCTGGCCTTGAATGCACAGAGATCTTCCTGTTTCAGCCTCCTGATTATTGGGATTACAGCAGTGCCCCACCAGGCCCGGCTTGCCTGCTTTTTTTTTTTTTGCGGAACCAGGGATTGAACTCAGGCCCTTGCGCTTGCCAGGGAAGCGCTTCTTCCACTGAGCCATCTCCCCGGCCCCCTTTTTTTAAAAATATAAAATCATTAACATCTTAGAGGATGACACCAAGGAACTTACTCTGGAAAACTTTGACTTAGACTCAGTGATCTGCAGCATGCTCATTAATAGTAATCCTTTCTCACTTGTGTTTTCTCATTCGTAGTTACCAAGTTTTAATTTTAAATGTTTGAAAATTGGCCTTCAATTCTCTTTTAACTCTACCATGAGCTCTCTACATTTTTTTTTTTTTTTCCTATGTGATGTGCTCTATGTTCAAGAAGCATCATAGCTTTTTCGGATCTGGAGTTTTGGATGCACTTCTTAGGACTTGAGTATTTGCATCTGAATTGGAATAAAGCTGAAATGCAGTGAAGTAATGAGGTGGTAGAAGTGATAATTATGATAACATTCAGGGAGCACGTAGCATGTGTCATGCGAATTGTCCTTGCTTTGTCTTTATTCGCAGTGATTGTCCAGTCTATGAAGAAGTTTTATTTTATTTTATTTTTTCTTTGATGCAGGGTCTCACTACACAGTTCAGACTTGCAGTGATCTTCCTGTCTCAGCCTCCCCAGCACTGGGATTACAGGCATGCACCACCACGCCTAGTTTCCATGGCTGGCATGGTGCACCTGGTGTCAAGAATCAAACCCGGGTCCTTGCACTTGCCAGGCAGGTGCTTAGACCACCGAGCTATCTCTCCAGCCCGAAGAGGTCTAATTGTTATTCTCATGTCCATATGGAAGGAGATGCCAGGGCCACCCACAGGTCAGGATAGACAAATCCCCAAGTGTTTTCCCTGCACTCCTCTGGATACCTGCTTCTCTTGTCATACCTTCTGATGTCCTCCAGACAAGCCACACCACTGTCTCCCTGGAGAATGCCTGGCCCGGGCTGAGGGCTGCTCCCACAGGATAGCCCCACATAGAAGCCAGTAGGAAGCCCAGACTGTCGCTTGGCCCCTCTGTGGATCTCATGAATTTGCTGTCAGAACCCCCTGGAGGTGCCGGGCTCCGCTCCCAGTGTCAGGTAGCTCTTATGCAGGGCCTGCTGGGGCCGACAATAGGCTTGGCAGTAATTGTGCTGTCCAAGAGTGGACATGAGAAGGAGCACTGAGATTTGCTGAGATGAGTAAGGGAAACCTCATCTCAGGGAAACCTTAACTTGCTTATTAATAAGGGATGGAGGTGAGCAGGTAGGTTGAAGAGATCTACAGGGCAGGCACGCAGGGAGGGTGGCGCCACCCTCAGCCACGAGTGTCCTTAGCCATCCTGAGCTCTCTGACCACTCCCCCCCAATTCCTTGGAGACTGCTTCCTCAGGCACTGTGGAGTCTTAACGGTGATGTTGCAATAATGTTGATAATCAACGTCATTGTAGTTGATGACCTCAACCTCAGCCTCCTTCTCCACAGAGGCTGGGGTGGGGCTGGAGCTGCCTACATTATCAAGATGCCTGGTGACCACATCTTGAAACTTCCAAGGGTCCCAGAGCCACTAGTCCTTGAGTTAGCTGCCAAAACCAGTCTTATCACTCTGGACAGTCCAAGGCTTTAGAGGCTGTATGTCAGTGGCTTTTGCCTGGATTTGTGTAATCTTTGACATATCTGCAAGGACACAGTGTAGCTCCGCTGTCCCCTCCCTAACACTGACCCATGCGTGGTGCAGTGAGGGCTTGAGTGGGAGCCACTCGGTCCTTTTGTGTGGGTGGAGCTGTAGGCATGGCCATTCAGGAAGGAGCTGGGAGGCTCTGTCCAGCGGCTTAAGCAGGGCGCCCTCGCTTCTGCATTGCAGGTGTGAGGAACAGCATCGGGGTGAGCTCTGGCCTGATCTTTTCCTATCCTGGCGTGCCCTGAGGTGCAGTCTGCTCACCCCAGCTTAGACATTCCCTCTGTGCACCAGCTTTACACATAGCCCTTGCTTTCACCCTGGAAATGAGACTTTTCTAAGTCACAGAGGACATAGGGAATGGGAGGGACGGGCAAGTTTATGTAGCCTGGGTGGGAAACACTCTGCCTGGGATGTGTGGAAGCATTGTCCTCGAAGTGCTCTTTTGTGTGCATTCTTTTACAAATCTGGGGCATTCATGGCTGTCTTTTTTTATTTTTATTTTTTATATTTTTAATGTATTTGGTGCAAGGTCTCACTATGCAGCTCGGCTTGTAGTGATCCTCTTGTTTTCAGCCTCCTCTGAGCAGGGATTATAGACGTGCGCCACCACGCCTGGTCTTGGTGGCTGGCTCAGTACATCCCGGGGGCGGGGCCGGTGGGACACATGGTGCCAGGGATCAAACCGAGGTCCTTGAGCTTGCCAGGCAGGCACTTAGACTGCTGAGCTATCTTGCCATCCCTCAGGCACTGCCTTGATTGATCTTATGAGTTTCACATGATGTTTGAGATAAAATGGTCAAAAATTTGGAGGGTGTCCAGATCTGCCTGGCTCTTGCCTTTTGGTCACCCGTTGGGGTATTTTATAGTCATTATCTCAGGAATAACTTGCCGTATTATAATTTCCAGAGTAATTAAATTTGGTCTTAAAAATACTAGCTGCAAGCCAGACATGGTGGCGTACACCTATCACCTCGGCACTCTGGGAGACTGAGTCAAGAGGATCGTGAGTTCAAGCCCAACTGGATTCAGTGATTTAGCAAGCAAAATCTTGTCTCAGCATTGAAAGATAAATAAAATAAAAGCGCTGGGGGTGTAGTTCCATGCAAAGGCTCTGGCTCAAGATGGAATACCGCTGAGCCAAAAGCAGAACACCTTGCTTTATGCAGCGATACAAAGTGATCTCCGCCAAGCTCCTCAGATTGGTCTAATATGAGTAGCAAGAGTTTATGGCTGCCCTGAGTTCACTCATTACCCACCGAAATGTAATTAGAATTCAATGAGAACAAGACTATCTTATAATCACAAACTGCAAAGAATTTTCTGTTCAAAGGGTGAGATCTGAGAGTAAGAATTGTTTAAAAAAAAAAGATAGGTCAGCGTCATCATTTTCCTGACCATATCCACACATCCGGGTGCTCCTGTCTTCCGTGAGTGGCTTCTGTGCCCCAAGGAGAAGCAACATAGTACAGGTAAGATGTGGGTCAGCAGAGTGAGTGCTTTGATCCTGGGACTCTACAGCTATTTGTAGGAGCTGCCACTTCCCTCTTTTGAAAATCTGTTTCACTGTGATTTTTACCTTTAATTATCCAATAAATGCCATCTTCCCACAGCCTGTGCTGCTGGGGTGGTGTTCTGATACTCATTCATCCTTTACTGTTTGTGATGTGGGTGAATTGAATTTTCCTAAGAACTGAAGGTTAAACCAGAAAGGGGCATAGATAACTTAGGAGAATAATCTCACTAGATTGCTTATAATTTTCCAGCACCAGTTGGTGGAATCTTTTCCTTACTGTAAGAATGGTTGACCCTTCAAGATGAAGAGCCACATTAGCTTTTCATCTTGTACCTGATGCAAAGGAAGAGTGGGCCATGGTTCTGTAAGGCGGAGTGACATCCTTGGGTCTGTGCTTTTACACCCAAGGGTGCCACAGGCTTCGAGGCCTGAGCTGCATGTCTGCCCTGAAGCTTTCTGGGCTTTCTCATGCTGGCTTTTGTACACAGGCTTATCTTGGAACCGCTCTAACCCCCACCCATTAATTTTGTGTTTTTAATTATTTATGGTCTGTAAAATAATTGGATCAACACACACTTGCCAGGGAGAGTATGATTCAGGCCCTTTGGGGTATGGAGGCCCTTTAGTGTATGCAGTTGACCTAACCCTTCTCCTCATGGAGCTTGTAGTCGGGGGGTAAGACACCATCCACAGATAGATGTGTGGGGAGAAATCCTGGCCATCATGAAGGGAGAAGAGGAAGGGGAGCCAATGAGACCTGTTCCTAGTCAGAGAGAGGAGGATGGCCTGGCACCTGGAGGGAGTCCTGTCTGTTAATGCTTCTGCACTTCATCCAGAATCATGCAGGCCGTGACTGTGAGTTTTACACTGGTGCTGGAAGGGCCAGATTTGGGTGTGCAAAAGTATGAGAGAGCTCAGCAGTGTAGCTCCGGAGCCAGAGGCTCATGGGAGTGTCAGGTTTCTCAGTTGTTGATGCTACTTCTTCCTTCCCAATGCAAGTGTTGGCAGACTTTGTGCAAAGGGCTGGGTAGTAAATCTTGGGAGTCCATGGGTGTGTGTTGTACAGTCTTGTGTGGCAACGGTCCAGCTCTGCCACTGTAGTGTGGTGACAGCCACAGGCAACACCACTGTGGAGATGTGGATTGATTGCGTTTGCTGGCCCTGACTGGCTGTTCCCATCATTACTGAGGGAGAGCGGAAGTGCAGACTGTGTGGCAGTCCCTGGCCTGGAGCTGCTTGTACTCATTAGGGAAAGATAAGTATACACACTTAGGGGCCGTCAATAAACATGACAAGACAGTATATAATTAGGAACCACCAGTGTGTGCAGAAACAGGAAGGGCGATGGCGAGTGCCTCCGTCTGGTTGGCATCTGGGTGTCTTCAGCTCCTGCCTCTGAGTATGTGCTTACTGAAGTCAAGGTTGGAACCCTTGAGTCTTCCAGGCACCCAGATCCCCTGTGGCCACCCTTGGTGCATGTTGGGAGCAGAACCAGAACTTTTTGTTCCTGCTCTGGGCTTCCTTATGGGTCAGATAGACTTCTGCTCTGCCTACCCCCTACACTTCTTGCCTATGAGTTATTTTCTGCTTCTCCACCCTAAAAACCATTTCAAATCATCTCTGTAATCAGGAGTGTTGATACCCTCCTATAATTCGAGCTACTCAAAGGCTGAGACAAGAAGAGCGTAAGTTTGAGACCAGCCTGGACAACCTCCGGAGACCTCTCCTCTTCCTCTGTACTCGCAGTTCAGCGCGAGCAGTGAGTACTGGACTTGCTTTCCTCTGGCCCATGGCAGAGCCTGGTGAAGGCTGCAGTGACACCGAAGACTTGATCATCACCCTGGCCTAGGACGTGTTAATCCATGTTTGTCTGTGAGCTTGTCATATCAGTTGTGCCACAGCTGTCACTCCTGATGTCAGCCCCTGTGTCATTAGCTCTGTTAAGGAAATGGACTTGCCCTTAGTGTAGGGTAATTGAGGTCCACTTCAGCCTCTCAGGACTCACAGATCTACAAAAGCAGCAGGGAGGTGGAGGTGCGTCTGACTAGATGTGGTCCTGTGCTGCTGCGATGCCTGGACATTGGGGTGCTTCAACGCTTGGGGTCTGGAAGTGCACGTGGGGGCGGGGGGGGAGAGGAGGCCAGGCCCCAGCCCTGCTCAAGCCACTCCTGGTGGGATGAGGCTGATGGCCCAGCTTTTGTAGGCGGGGAGGGATTTAGGTCCCAGGGCACCCTGGACACCACTCCAGGCTCCCAACATGCAGAATCCACAGCTCCCAAAGGCTGCCTCTGCATGTGAATAGTAGATAAGATAGCACTCTGAGATGTGCCCAGCAGCGCCACTGTTGCGAGCTCTGTGGTGGCGTCTTGAGTTCTGGGTAGACTGAGCCTCATCTTGTTCTTGGCAGTTCCTCTGCTATGCCCAGAGCAGGGTGGCTGGGGCTGATGCCACAAGAAAGAGGGACAAAAACAGGAAAGATGAGCCAGGGTGACAGGAAGACATGATGGGGCCTATTGCTGTGTGTCAGGTGCTCTTGCCCTTTGTGCTGCTCTGGGCTTCCTTCAGCCTCTGTGACAAGGAAGTCAACCCCACTGTCATTTACAACTTTTTGGTCTTCCATTAAAAGGAAGTGGATGTTCTAAGCTGTAATGAGTTACTGTCATGCATCAAGCTCGCGCTGGGCCAGGACAGGAGATGTCAAGGGAAATAGTTATGGTTCTGATAACGTTTGAGGGGAGGAACTTAATCTTGGGTTAAGGTGCTAGAAAGGCAGAAATTAGTTGGTTCTGGAAGAATCCTTGCTTTCTTCTTAGCTCTGGTTCAGCACTGTAGGTTTAGAGGGAATCTGTCCTGTTAGGCAGTAGGTAGGCTGAGGTAACGAACTTTCTCTGTTCCCCAAAGGAGAGTGAACACTTGGAATCTGTCTTCATCATTGCAGCAAGTTTTCTTTTATGTTCATACTGCTTCCTTTCTCAGAATGACTTCAGCGTTTACTACAGCAAATATAATCTGCTTTCTCCCAAATTTTCCTCCTTGAAGAAAAGTCCTGCCCTGCTGGGTGGCGTTTCTGTTCTGTGAATGACATCCAAGTGCCTAGTGAGTCCCCCTTGGGGGGGCCCCCGCTTGTGCCTGGCCTCAGGGCTTGCGGGCTGGCTCCACCAGCTGTGGCAGAGGCTGAGCACACAGTGTGGATCTGGAAGCATCAGCTCTGTTGTTTAAAGCACATGCTCAGAGCCTGTGTTTTGGATTAAAAAAAAAAAAGAAGAAAAAAAAAAAAAAAGAAAAAAAAGGAAAGGAAAACAAAAAAAAGGAACTCAGGGCTTACTTTGACACTAGGGAAAGCTTTGGGCAAGAATCAGGCTATGTCCCTCCATCCACCGCAGGCAGGCAGTGAGGGGTGATTGCGTGGCAGCTTGAACGTGTATGTCCCTGTCCCAGTTGCTTTGGAAATGTGCTGTTTGTGTAGGCAAATGGAAGACAGCTACTTGGCTACTTCATGTCTTTCTCATGAGATGTGGCCTTCTACACAGCGTCTGTCACATGTGTGTTCTTTGGTATTGAGCCTCAGACATCGAGCGCGCTGGGTGCAGGCTGTACCATGGGCTCCACCCACCCTCAGAGCCCTTTCAGTACCATCTTCCAAGGGCTTCCAAATCCACATTCTTGGCTGGGTGTAGAACCAGTGTGAGAGGCGGTGTTGGTTCCGTCTTACAGATGTGGATCAGGCAGCTGAGACCAAGCTTAAACACTGACCCTGTCTACTTGGGGCAGCCACATGCAGGTAGAATCTGGGTGTTCATTTGTTTCTTCTGTGGCTTTTTCCCTGGGGCCGTACAATGCCCTTACGATGATGGTAGTATTGGCCTGGCTGGTGGGTTATACTCCTTTGTACTTAGGTGACAAATTGTTTCCATCTCTCCCACCCATGTCTTTCAGCTAGGGATCCTTAGCACCTCCTGGGCTCAGCCACCGGCACAGAAAGTAGCAGCCCTCGTGGGCACGTACCAGCATGTGGACCGTGCCACCGGCCAGGTGCTGACGTGCGACAAGTGCCCCGCAGGAACCTATGTCTCGGATCACTGTACCAACACGAGCCTGCGTGTGTGCAGCAGCTGCCCGGCTGGGACCTTCACCAGGCATGAGAACGGCATTGAGAAATGTCATGACTGTAGCCAGCCGTGCCCAGGGCTGATGGTGGAGAAACTGCCATGTTCTGCCTTGACTGACCGGGAGTGCACCTGTCCCCCTGGCATGTTCCAGTCCAATGCCACCTGTGCCCCCCACACTGTGTGTCCCGTGGGGTGGGGGGTGCGGAAGAAAGGGACCGAGAATGAGGACGTCCGCTGCAGGCCATGTGCAAGGGGCACCTTCTCCGATGTGCCTTCCAGCGTGCTGAAGTGCAAAGCCTACACAGACTGCCTGAGCCACAACCTGGTGGTGGTCACTCCCGGGACCAGGGAGGCAGACAACATCTGTGGCCCCCACCTGTCCCTCTCTAGCACTACCCTGGCCTCCCCGGACACCACCAACTCTTCACACTTCAATCCCATGGAATCCCAGGAAGTTCCCTACTCCACCTATGTCCCTGAAGGTAACGTAGCTTGTGACTAAGTAAATCTGGCTTCTTTGAGTATATTGGAAACAACTTAATCAGAAGTTTTCTATTAGGAAAAATCAAATAATGTAAAAATGAGGTCATATCAAGCGAGACAATAAGAACTGAGAGAATAAGGACAGCCTGGGACCTTATGAGTCACTTAGGCTCTTCAGGTCTTAGTTCAAGCTGAGTAAATAAGTGAGTGAGTTGAGCGTTTAAGGTCCTTTCGAGATTGAGTTTTCCAACATGGGACCAAGATGGGTGCACACAGCTGAAAGGACAGAAATGGAGAGGAAAGGAGCATGCTGAGTCCAGGGTTGGGCAAGGAACGAGAAAGAGTGAGAAGCCTCAGGAGGCAGAGTGCATTTGTATCCGACCAGCGGTGACCAGCATTGACTAGCGTTCAATTCTGGAAAAGAACAGCCTGTTTTTTTTTCCAGTCATCTTGACTTTCATGCTTTTATCTGAGGCCTTCCTGAGGTTCCATTTGAACCTTGGGAGGAATGCAAAATTTAGTCTGTTTTCAAATCCTTGTGATTTCCACGAGCGGCTAACCCACATGAGCTGTGCTTCTTGTATCCTCTGTGGGCCTTCAGAACTCCCTGTGGGGTGGGGCCTGCTCACACCCGCCATCTTGAAATGAAGAAACAGGCTCACAGAGCTCAGAGGGCCATTCCAGATTTCCTCAGGGGCTGACACAGGCAGTCCCTTCCCTGGAGTCTGGACATTCCTATTTCTTGTTTCCTTAATGAAGACAACTTTTAGAAACTTCTCTGAAGGAAGTCCACCAAGCTGGCAGCCCCAGCTTTGCTTAATCTGTTGAAAACAGCTGTTGAGGAAGTCCTGCCTCGCTGTATTCCCTGAGCTGTGTCTTGTCAGACTTGGGCTCCTGCCTGGGCTCTTTTCTTCATCTTAGTCATGTGGTCTGTTTCACCATTGCCTCGTGAAATGGTCTAAAGGTGAGAGAGGGAGGAGAAGGAGTGAAGGAATTAAATTTAAGCTAGTTCTGTGGATAATTGGCACCATCAGGTGCTGACTAGAGCACTCTCTGTCCACTCGGTATGTGAGGACAGGAGAAGCTGCAGGAAGCTCAGGTGGAAGGGCCCACAGGATGCCTTGCTTTTGGTGCAAGAAAGTCAGTTTAGCCATTCATGTTTTAACTTCCACTCGATGGTGCTTTGTGAGGCCTGGTGGAAAGGTACAAGCCACTGGTCTCTTCAAGCTGGTCATTTCTTTTTTGATTACCTGGCCTTGTTTAGAGATGATCAGGGAAAGGAGGGAGTGTATAGCGTCCTCAATATGGAAAAGCTCTTCTCCCTCCTTTTTTTTTCTAGGCATGAACTCAACAGAACCCAACTCTTC
>NDGN011505130.1:0-10734 GCA_002564285.1 Tympanoctomys barrerae
GAATGTATGCAATGTGTTAATTGTTGAAACTGTCCTACCCATTTGGTTTGAAACTGTCTCATTGCTATTTGTTTCTTAATAAAACTACGGGGGAAAAAAGAAAATATGTGGCATATCTGGAAAATGAGGTAGAGTCTACAGGCTTGAGCCATGAGATGACAGATGGGCATGGTGAATATTGGATTGGGGTGATAAAGAAATGGTACTGGGGCCATCGTTAGGCTTTACTGCTAGAGGAATTATGGAAGGATCAAAGGGACAGTACATGCTTACCACTATTCATTGCCAAAAACATTATGTGGAAGAGCTGATTCAGGCAAGAACGGGCTGATTTTTAAGATCACTAGAAGGAAATGGAAGAAGACAAGATATCTTTGAGGACTGAGAAATCTGATTGATTTTATACTGAAATAGTAAAAGAGATAAAGCTGATTAAGAGAGAGGTGACGGCTCAGTAAGACTCCTCTTTAAATAAGAGAGTTATACTTATGTGTCATTTATCTTAAGGAAATTTGTGTTTCCAATAACCTGGAGGAATTGCTCTTAGTTTCTGAAAGAGATAAGAATGTAATGTAGCAAAGAATCACACTGATGCAAAGAAATATACAAGCTTTAGGACTGTGTGAAGGAAATAACAGTTACATTATTCATCTGTGTAACTCACATGTGTAACTAGAACTGACTGAAAACAACTAGATTAGAAGCCTACCAAATTTCTATAAAAATTGTGGAGCAAAATCTATGAGATTGAAATAAAATATAAACCTTACAGTAAGTTTTTCATGCCTCAATGTGCACTATTGGTCCAAATTTTCATTTCAATATAAAATTGCTACAAAAGCTGTAAAATCTTCAAAGAGATTGTATTCCCCAAACCCATTTTATATGTTACCGTGGAGAAGAGTGGACAATGTAGAACCTCTCAGAGAGGGTGAAGCCAAGGTCAGTGGAGAGCAGAGGACAAGAGATTTTCTCAAACAATTGAACCTGTCTAACATAGTCCTGCATCCAGGCCAGGGCAAGGGGCTTTGCTGCCCCACAGCAGAGCATCAGAGTGACTGTGACTGGAAGCTGCTGTGTGCTTTCTACTCTCATTTTTCCAAGCCTGGCTTTCTACAGAAAATATACTCACCCTGTGCCACCATTTGAAGATTGCTTTTTGGTATGGAAATTTCAGGTCTAGGGAAACACCTCCAGATCTAAAGGAAGGACTGCACAGGATGCAGAGACCCAGGGAATTTGAATTGGATGATTTCCCTGGTTTTCTTTCTTTTTTCTTCAGAGAATCAATCAAACAAACAAGCAATAATGATAAAGAATTTCAAAACAAAAACATGGGAAATTAAAAATGGTTATTATATTGCATATTGTTATCTTCAAAATAGTTGCTCAGATTACCAGATATAGGCATACAAAATTGATCAAAAAATATAAGTACTGATTGTTCCTTCCAATGAGCTAATAGAAATTAGCAGCACAATTATCTTACCTGTCGTGTGTGTGTGTGCGCGCATGCATGTGTTTAACGTAACAGTTATTTAATTAGGTTCTTAGTAAGAAATTTAGAACACTAATTTATGAGAATAAATTTCATTTGTTAGAGCAAAAATGGATTGCAGGTAGCTCTGGAGCTGAGGAACAGCTTTGATTTTTGCTAAAATCTATGAGTTCACCCTTTCCTGTCTACCTTGTTCTGCTCTGAAATCTGGTATCTCTCTTTTTCGGTATCGAAGATCTCGCCCTCCTTGTGTCTGGATTTCTGCAGCTTCTTGAAGTAAGCATCAGTGAGGTGTTGGGGGATTTTCACTTTGCTGATACCAATTTTTGTAGAGGTGGCAATGACAAATTCCTGGTGTGTTCTTCATATAGAGGAACACGATTAAGGCTAAGAGGCCCAGTCACAAGTAGCAAGCCACTGGCCAACTGCTTCAGGAAGACCACTCTCTTGCTTGTGATGCCCGGTGAGGATGATCAAGGTGGTGCTGGGAGTGATGACCAAGGTGGTAGCTCCAAGTTTTCTTACGTGATGACTGAAGGGTTTCTTGCTGTGGCTCAACAGCTTTCAGGGCACATTTTTAGTAGGATATTATCTAGGCATTTTTCAAAACTTAACCACCTGAGCACCACCATTCTTGTCCCCACAGACTGGCTTTGTCATCATAGCAAGAAATTTCTCCTTCTTTTTCTTCCCAACCTTTGATTTAGCAGCTGTGTACTTTCTCTTGTACAAAGCCTATCTGGAATACAGCAGATTGGGAGTATCTATGAATTCCTTTAACCAGGACAAGATTTCAGCTGCAGTGGGGCTGACCCTTCTTGAACTTTTTTGTCTTCAACTTATCCTGGTATTAGTACTACTGGCAGCACCCTTCTTGGCTCTGGGCTTCTTCTCTTTAGTGTCTGGCTTTTCAATTTTTTTACCTGCCACCTTGCAAGATAGGAAAGAGCTGTTTGTATTTTTCCCCCTTCCTTCTTCACTCTTTTCTCTATCCCAGTTATTCTTTCATTTTTAGCAGTTTCTTTCCCTTTCACAATATCATTTGTATCTTTTGGATTTTATTTACTCTTTCAGGGCCCTACACTAGGAGATAAGACAATGTTTATACATGTGGGCCTGACTTATTTCACTTATGAGTATGGTCTCTAGGTGCACCCATTTACCTATAAAAAGCCTCAAGTTTATATTTGTAACTGAATAATACTTCATTGTATAAAAAATCACATCTTGTTTTGTCCATTCCTTGGTTGATGGTTATCTGAGTTGTTTCCAACATTTAGCTATGACAAATTGTGATGCTATGAACATGGATGTACATATATTGCTGTGGTATGATGCTTTTAATTCTTTTGGAAAAATACCCAGAAGGGGAAGAGTTAGGTTGAATGGGACTTCTAATCCTCTTTTGTTGAGGAATATCCACACTGATTTCCATAGTGGTTGTACCAGTCTATATTTGTAATAGAAGTCCAGAAAGATTCTTTTTCCCCACAGGACCGCCAGTATTTGTTATTGGCGGATTTTTTGAGGAGAATCATTCTTTCTGGGGTGAGATGGAATCTCAGTGCTAATTTAATTGCATTTCTCAAATGACCAAAGAAATTGAACATCTTTTCATGTGTTACTTGGCATTTGTATTTCTACATTTGAGAAGTTTATATTCATCTCAGATGTCCATTTTTTAACTGGGCCTTTGAATTTTATGGGCTTGATTTTTTTAAAGTTCTTTATATGTCCTACCTACATAGAAATCCTTTGTCAGGACAGTAGATTTAGTGTTTGTGTTTTAGTATTTAGATCTTTGAAGTACTTTGACTTTAGTTTAGTGCATGGCCATAGATATGGGTCTAGTTTTAATCTTTGGCATGTTGAAAGCCAATTTTTCCTGCACCATCTAGAAGAGACTATCTTTCTTCCAGCGAACATGTTTGACTCATTTGTTGAAGAATAGGTGGTTTAATGTGTTTGTAATTGTGTCTGCATCTCCTATTCTGTTGTACTGATCCTCACGTCAGGGTTTTTTTTTTTTTTTGGCCAATACTATGCTGATTTTTCATGGTAGCTTTGTAGTATAATTTCAAGTCGGGGATTGTGATGCCTCTTGCCTTGCCTTTGTTGCCTAGGATTGCTTTTTCTATTGTAGGTCTTTTTTGGTTCCAAATTAATTTTAGGAATGTTTTCTTTAGATCTGTGAGGTATGCTCATAATGTTTCCCTGGTTTTCTTCACCAAGAAAAATGTTAATTTTTGGGAAAATCATGACAGATCAATTTCAGAAGGATGGGCAATTGCACACTGCTGTGTGTTAACTAAAAACCAATATTCTCATCTCCCGCAGCTCAGACTGTTATTCATGCACCCTTGCGTTTAGATATGGTCATGTGACTGAACTCGAGACAGTAGCTTATGATCAGAAGTGTCTACACCTGAAGCATTTATACCTGCTCTTTAACAACTTTCTTCCTTTCTTCTCCATTATTCCCACCCTACCCTCTTTCAGCTGGCTGAATAAAGAGACTTTAGGACTTAGGGAAGATAGAGGCGCAAAATGGAAGCATCCAAAGTCTCTACTTGATGGAGCACAGTGATCTTAAAAAGGTTAATCCAAAACATATTTGTAAGAGAGACAGAAATGAAAGTTGTTTCATTAAGTAATGAAGATTTCAGTGGTTTTCTGTTATAGGAAGCTAGTATACAAACCCAGGAGTTTATGTTGAATGAACTAGAATAATTCATAAGCCGAGTACTGCACAATTATCTACCCACAGTTAACTCTGTGGTTGATGTATAGTCTCACCTGGATTCTCAGGTGGCACCTTCATTCACAAACTTTATTTGTTCTACTTTTGGACAAGATGGCCATATTTTTGTTTAAGTGAGAAAGATGGCCACGGTCATCCTTGTCACCCCATGCAGAGTTTGGAAACAAAAACAAAATGTTGCCAAATGCTTCTGCTGATGAACCAAATTGTTTGCAAACAGTAGCATTTGTGAACCAAAGTACCACTAGAGTTTGGTTACTGGGTTCAGCTATGATGACTGAGTTCACTGGGTGTCTCTAAGACTCCAATTCATCTTTCAAACTCAAGGAATTATCTTTCAGCTTTAGAGTTTTCAGAGCACTGTGGTCTCTGGATTCCAAGAAGATGAGCAGAAGCTGAAGAGATTCTTGTGCTCTTACTTGAAAGTAGTGGAACATTATTTTTCTTTCATCCTATTGCCCAAAAGGAAAATGAGAGCCAGATAGAAATCAAGGTAGAGGAATAGCTTCCACCTCTTTGATAAGAGGTGATTCAAATAATTTGTGAATATTTTTATATTCTCCAACCCCCTAAAAATGATTGGAGTATACTAAGTGCTCAGCAAATAGTCTTTAATATATTCATGACTTGAGAGTGTGGGTTGGAGTTCCGTAAAATAAGGATAAAGCATCTTCACAGCTGCTATGGGGGATGAGAAAGAGAGCCACTCATGGGTAAGTAAGAGCACTATTGAGCAGCATTGATTGTCCAGCTGAGCCTGAAAACCATAAATTTGTTTTACAGCCAATTTTCTGCAATTGCATTTGGTAGCCTGGGAGCAAACCCAAGGAAACAGATGGTTGGGTTGATCTGGGTTAGGGATTTGGACTTTACAAACCAGCACTAGTGGGGGGTCGGAGCTGCCCAACTTGGTTCTGTGCCTCACTGGCTTTCTGCTTACTCTAGAGCTGGCCAGTAACCCTCACGGAATATGCTGCAACCTAAATGGCTTCTCTTCGTCTGGTCCACTGTCTGATATGAAATCTGCACACTGGATTGCAATTTACTTGAGGATATAGCTTACCTAATTCAGGTGTAAAATAAAGCACATGTGGGCATGCATGCATGCACACACACATATACGTACACACACACACACACACACACGCACACACACACACCTGCGTTTCCTGGAAGGCATATTAAGGTTCAAACTTTGGATTCTGTTTTATTTGCAGTTCTCTTATGTACTACTAGAGCCTTGAAATGTACTAAGGTGAGTAATCAATCTGAATGGCCCAGGAGCTTCCCAAGGGATTAGTAAAACACACTTGTGGGTGTGTGTTTGGGGATGCCAGGTAGGCATGATCTTGGAGCTTCCTTTTAATTTCTAGCTCCTTCCTCACTGGAACTCTTCCCTTGCTTGGCTTCTAGGCCATTGTGAACTAGACATTGTTGCGCCATTACACTTTGCCATGATGTATGTTCCTACCTTGGAACCAGCCAGCCATGAACTAAACCCCTTAAGCCAGATTAAACTATTGTCCTTTAAGTTGTGGGTGTCAAGTGTACGTGCCAGTGAGGTAAGCACTGGGAAATAAAAGCCTCCCAATATGTGCCCACCTTTCCTTTCCATCACTGAAGGCTTCACAGCAAAGGGTTTTATTTATATTTTTTTCTCCTAATTTTCCTTGAGGAAATTGTTTTCTTTCTCCTGGCTCATTAGACCTTTTCTTCCATTCTGCATCAAAAAAGACAGATACAGAATCTAAGGAGTCAAGCTTGTCTTCCAAGGGTGGGATGAGAGTGGAAAGGGAATGTGAAGGGAATTTGAGCTGAAAGATTCTTCTTGGGCAGCTCTTGTTGGGCAGCTAAGGGATCACTAAAGTTTTGACTACTATCTTATTTCTGTCTACCTTTTTACCTGTCTGACTTTTACCTGCCTTCATTTCTCTTGCTATTTTGGATCCAATTCTATCCTTTGACATGGCTTCCTGCTGCTTTCTGTTTTTCTACAGTTCTTATCCTCCATCATAGCCCTACACATTTGCATCCTTGGGCAGGAGGAACAGCCAGAATGGAGGCAAGTGAATTGAAGAGTGAGATCTGTCATGTGCATCTAAAACAGTGGCTGTCAAGGACTTGAGGGCTTTAATCACCTTTCACTGGGTGCTGGAGTTGGTTGGTGGATGACTGCAGAAAGGGAAAAACTAAAGCAAGTGCAATGACCCTCAAAAAATGTGGGGATGTGGATTGAATGTAGTTCAGTGATTCATGCAGTGAGTAGGAGCAATTTCAACAGATGTAGCTCAAGCAGTTGAGGGTTCTTTTGTTCAGTTCAGATGGAAATCATGAACTGGCAAAGCGCAGCTATGTTAGTGGTCCTGGTGCCACCAGTTCACTCCAGTTACTGCTGGGTGCCGCCGTCTCTTCCAGTTGTGGTCTTGCCACACATCTTCATCAGTAGCTGGTCTTTGGAACTCTTCAGAGCAAACAGCCCTTAGAGTTAATACAGATCTTTTTTTTATAATGACTGCTTTGTCCACGCTACTCAGAATAAAAATTCTGAGAATTACAGACTTTTTGAGACCACACTACCTGAGAAATAAATCTTGAGTGGATGAGCAGGTTTCTAGGACAACTGGAGCAAGGCTTTATTAGAACCGGGCTTGTGTTACCACACAGTTGGGTCAGGATAACAGGAGGAGCCCTAATAGATTATCCTTAGAAAGTGGGAAGGAGAGTGCTGCTTAAATAGCACCTGCAGGCCTGTGATTGGCCCAAACTTGACCTTGCTGACTGCTTTAAATTCAGGCCTCATATTGGTTCAAATTTGGGCCTGCTGATTGGTTCAAACTTGTCTGACTTCAACCTTCTGATCAAGTCTGCCCATTGGTCAAAACTCAGTTCTATTGTTCCATTCAAAATGAAGCACTGCAGAAACCTCCTAACCATGTGGAGGACATGACCAGGATGGCCACTGCAGTCAGCTATGTGATGGATAACTATGGAGTCTCCAGAAACTGGGGAATCTTGAAAGGGGTTAGCTCTATTAGTCAAAGCTCATTGAAATAAGTGAAAGTTAGACATGTTAATGGGGGACCAGAACCCCTCCCCGATCTCAGCCATAGTATGGTGGTATCCCTAGTGCTTCTTCAAAGCAGTGACAGTGGCCCCTGCAGTGGTAGGAGTGTGTGAGGAGCACTGGGGCTGAGTTTCAAGCTGCACCTCTTGTCAGAGCCACCAAGAGAGCAGGGCTGGGTAGCTCTAGAGCTTGTGGGAGGACAGTGAGGCACTGTCCACCCTCTCCTCAAGGGACCATTGGTCAGCAAAAGGAAATGAGGAGGAGAGATGTTGACTTTTAAGTCTACAGCTTTCACAGGATCAAAGGAAGGGAGAGTCAGGTGTTTTCCATCTGTCTGAGAGGTAGGGTCTAAAGAGAGCAACAACATGGCCGGTCGTGGACACCCAGATAGCTGTGGTGAAGCAGAGACTGTGCTCTCTGACTCTTCAATAGGAAAAGCTGTGCTTAGCGGAAGGCATAGTGCTTTCCCTACCCCATGGGAAGATTAGGGAGAAGAGGTAGAATCCACAAAAAATATGAAGTGGGAGAGCATTCTAGATAAAAATCCAATTTCTCTTGAGTGCTCCAGTTCCACTGTTGAGTGCCAACTGCTGAACCCCCCAGGCTATGTGCTCTCTTCAAGGGCATCATGGAAACCTCAGTTTGTGCCTTCAGGCTTCAGATTACAGGATCAAAGTAAAAGAATGTATTCTCCTCTACTTAAAAGCTACCTTCCAAGCCAATTTGAGATTCCAAAATGGGTCTTCTAGCAAATTTCCTTAATTGTTGTATCAATTAGTTGTTGACTAGAAACAGAACTAAGAGTCGGACATAAAGAATAAGTACATATGAAAAAAATAACTGCTGCTATTAGGGAGCTCATGGTCTTTTCCCCAGCAAAAGCAAACAGCTAATTAAAGACAAAGCCCAAGTCATAGATTTAAATAAGCACAGAAAGGGCACAGAAGAGCCAGAGTGGGGCCATGAGGGAAGTCATAAGACTACAATGAAAAGAGAGGTCTAAGTTGTTTTTAAATGTGCATTAATGGGTCCATGAGTGCATGCATGTGGGCCTTAGGAAGGAGCAGGGGACTTTGAGATCCAGAAGGACGAGAGAAAGCATTGGCGAAAGCATCTGTCTTTCAACTCCTTTTCATGCTGGGTAGTCGTTGCCTAAATAGTTGAATCAAATTTCACTAAATCTCCAATGTGACAAGACTTTCCATTCTTTCCCTTTGCAAAAGAAGTGGAGCTAAGGGCAAGCTCACCTTCTGGCCGCTGAACTGAGCCACGTACATGGTGCTGCTGTCTGAGCCAACCCTCTAGGAGGTGAGAAGGACACTAAAGCTATTGACTCCATGTGGCCACAGGGCAGCTTGGAGGAAACCAGTATCAGGGTACCTCTCTCCAGATTGTTGGAAAAAGTGTTTCCATTCTACTTATCTGAGAGGATATTGTGTCTTAAATCTCAGTAGCCGATGGAGAGCTTTCTGATTATCCTGTGAGTCTTTGAACAAAAAAACTCTCAAGAAATGATTGGTTTGCCCTTTTATTTTAGTTGCTAACCACACATGCACAGAAAATAATGCCAGTATTGTACACTAGACATTTTGGTAGGAAAATGCAGTTCATGAGAGGAGGCTTGGCTGGTCATGATGTTCTGGTCAACTTGGATTTTGAAGAACATAATTTATGTGACTTTCACTTGTAGTACTGAACCTGCAAGAACTGTTCTCTCCTATTCAGGCTTGCAGAATGAATTGTGTTGCTTGCAGTGGGGTACTCTGCTTGTGCTCAGTTATTTATGGCTCCTGAAAATAGATAACAAGAGAGAAATCCTTTTGTCTGATGTTCACTATAATTTGGACAATTGCAGAGTAGTTTCAGCTCTTGATCTACAACCTGCAGTGGGAAACTAGAGTTGAACTCCTGATATCATAACTAGCAATAACAAAAGAGATGAATAGATTTAAAGTTTATGAAGAACCAGTTTTTCAGTTGTTAGGGTTTCTTTTTGCATTTTAACGATAAAGGAATATATAACATTCAAGTTTGGGAAGTGTTTCATCTTCTTCATTATTTGTTAGCTGAGGTGAACAGTTGAAATTGCCACAGATACAGGAAATTTTAATGTAAAGATGAGATATTTTCATGTTAGGCAGACCTAAGTTTAGGGAGTTCTGCCCACTAAAAGCTGTTACAGGGAAGTATTTCCTTCAGGATTTAAAAATGACTATTGACATTAACTGCACTCCCTGGATACTTATGAAAGTTTTGTAGAGGGTTATAATACTTTTAGTTCAGTGAGGAAAGATATGTGGTGTGGTAATTGTATAGGTGTCACTAACATCTCTGGTACTTATTCCATCAGCTGAACAACTTTTAGTGAGCACTTATTGCATGCCTTTCTGTGAGGAGCAGAGAAAAGAGTAGTGACTAAGGTGTACGCTATTGAGTCTCATTCAAATCTGTCTAGCAGAGACACAGAGATAGCAAGCACTCCAATGATGAATTCATTACAGCTATGAACATCTCATATAAAGTGTAAGTATAGGGTTCTGGAAGCCTGTGCAATAGGGTGTGGAAAAACTGGAAGACAGGATAAGAGAGTCAAGAGAACCCCAGAAAAGATGACTGCTAGTTTCCCTCCGAGGTAAGAGGGTGTCTAGCCCTTTGATAGAATCAGATGAAGACTGTGTGGCCAAAGAAGGAAAAAAGAGGTAGAGAATGGCAAAGGTAAGTGTGGAGACATAGGCTGAGGGGAGTGAAGTGAGGCTGGGCATTTTAGACTTGACAGGAAAGGGGTGAAGCTGAATATCTCCAAGTGGGGAGAAGTGTGATGAACAATATGAGCCAAGAGAAGTTTCAGAAAAGATTCTATTATTGATTATACCAGTAATTTTCTTTCAGACATTTTAAGTTAAGGGAAATTATACTTTATTCTGATTTCTTTTGCAGACAACAAAAAAAGTAATTTGATTTTTGCTTTTTTGTGGTACCAGGTATTGAACTCAGAACCTTGTATTTGCCAGGCAAGTGCTTATTCTACTGAGCCTTCTCCCCAACCCAGCAATTTGAATATAATTGAAAGACGACATTTTTCTTAGTTGGAAGTCATTATGATGGACAAACATTTACAAATAGCGAACCTGCTGGATTTAGTTAGCTGTCATGTTGGGGTTTGGAACTGGTGGATCTCTTCTCAGCAACCTGATGACAAATAACAGAAATTTAAGCAGATGTGGATGAATTCTTTAAAAAAAAAAACCTGATACATACCTGTGATGTAACTGAGGTGAATTTCTTTCTTTCTTTCTTTTTTTTTAAGACAATTTATTGTTTTTATTACAGAAAACTCAAGAGTAGATTTAGCCCAGTTTAGTGGCAAGCTCTTTAGCCTTTGCTTTCTCCATCTTGGCAATACGAGTCATA
>NDGN011505135.1:504-16918 GCA_002564285.1 Tympanoctomys barrerae
GGGATTGAACCGCGGTCCCTGTGCTTCGCTAAACTTGTTCTAAGTAGGTGCTTTAGACCACTAAGCCATCTCACCAGCCCTTTGTTAGGTATTTTAATACCACATTTATTTTTTAATATTTTCTTTAACCCATTCTTCTTACAAGTTTCCAAACTGAATTTTTTTTTTTTTTTAAATACCAGAGATTGAACCTAGGCCTTCACCCTGAGCTATATACCCCAAAACACCCTCTTTCTTTGGTCAGGGTGTTGCTAAGTCCTTGAATTGTTCAGGCTGGATTCAAATTTGTGATCCTCCAGCCTCAGCCTCCCAGAGTTCAAGGATTACTGATGTGTGACACAATATCCAGGAAATTGCAATCTTTTTCCCCCCACTGGTGTGTTCATCAGTTTTCACTTTTGTGGTCACAGATATATTTGGATTTATATCTGCTTTTTTCTTTAGTGGGTTTGTTTCTTAACCACTTTATTTACTTTTGTACTTCCTTTTCTAATGCCTGCTACTGATTTGAAAGTTAAGCATTTTTTTTTCTATTTTCTTCCCAGTTATCTTTAAACTCTTATATTTTGGGGGGTTTTGTTTTGTTTTGTGTTGAGACAGGGTCTTGCTATGTAGTTCAGGCTGGCCTCAAACTCACAGTGATCCTCCTGCCTCAGCCTCCTGAGTGCTAGGATTATAGGTGTGTGCCACCATACCTGCCCCCTTCGACTTTTAATAGTATCCTTGTTGAAAAATTCTGAAATTAGTATATCTACTCTCATCTTGGATAAAGTCAAGACCTCAACTATTTAAATTCTGATTACATCTCCCATCTTGTAAGTTATTTTTGTCTACCATCTTATTCCCACTTGTTTTTTAAACTCTCTCCAAGTAGTCATGATAAGTATATCTTTATTTTTTAAATTTACAGTAAAATTTGTTTGGGACTACACAGTATTACGAGTTTTGATAAATATTAACAAGTGAAAGCACCAACACAAAACCCAGAGCAGTTCCACCCCAAAAGACTCCATGCTGCCACTTTGTAGCTAACCCTTTCCTGTCTTCCTGGGTCCCTGGTGACCACTGCTCTCTTCTTTGCCCCATGATTTTTCTTAGCCAGAATGCCAAATAGAATTGTTCAATAATTCACCTTTTTAATGCAGCTTTTTACAATTAGTTTAATGCATCCAATGTCATTTCACATGTCACTTCATTCTCTCTGAAGTACTGAGAATCCACTTCATTCTCTTTGAAGTACTGAGAATCGAACACCAGGGTGTTCTACCATTGGGCTATTCCCCACATCTTCTATGAGTGATGGTCTTGTTCATATTATCATTTACTCACCGGCCCCGCCCCATGTGCACTGAGGCGTAGTGGCACATGCCTGTAACCCCAGTGCTGGGGAGGCTGAAAATAGGAGGATCACTACAAGTCTGAGCTGTGTAGTGAGACCCTGTACCAAATATTATATATATTCATTTATATTAGGCTGACCTGAATCTCGATCCGCTGGCCTCTGCTTTCCAAGTACCCTAGCTTATAGGAGTGCACTGTCATCCTGGCTTCATTTTTTATTGCACAGTAGTAATTTTCCATCAGATGAATACATCACAATGTTTTGTTTTGTTGTGCTTCAGTAAACAAGATCTCATTATTTCCCAGGCTAGAATCAAGCTCTGGAGTTCAAGTGACTCTCCTGCCTCAATTTTGCAATTGCTTGGGTTATAGGTGCACATTATTGTGTTACAAATTTTTAAATTTTTAATCTGTCTCTAGTTGAAAGATATTTGGGTTGCATCCAATTTTTGGTGACTATGAATAGTCAACATCAACATTCATGTGTAAGATTTTTATGCCTGTATGAACAAGTTTTCATTTCTCTTGGGTAAATATCTAAAAGGAAGATTGCTGGGTCATACAGGAATATACTTTTAACATATGACACTTCCCATTTTCCACAGTAGCTGTTCCACTTTGTACTCTCATCAGCAATGTGTGACAGTACCAGTTGCTCTGCTCATCAGCAGCTGACAGTGCCAGTGTATCTGGTGTGTTTGCCTCACATATGAGGCAAATATGTGTGCAGTGGTATCTCGTCATAGGTGGAACATACATGTTTCTAATGAATGATATTAAGCATCTTTTCATGTGCAGCGCTGCCTTATAAGAATCTCTTACTCCTTGGGACAGTCTCATGTAGTGCATGTTGTCCTTGAGCTCATGTATATAGCTGAGACTGGCCTCAAACTCATGGCAATCCTCCTGCCTCGGCTTCCCAAGTGCTGGGATTATACATGTGTGCTACCACACTTGGGTACTCTTCTTTTTTGTTTTGGTCATCAAACTCAGGGCCTTGCACTTGCCAGGCAAGTGATGTGCTGCTGAGCTATGTCCCTGGCCCTTTGGCTGTTCATTTTTAATTGGGCTGCTTCTTTCTCATTGCTGTGTCAAGAGTTCTTTGGATAGATGATATGTAATTTAGGAAGTGCCATTCTGATTGTCACTGCCCTTGTCCATAAGAGGCTGACCACTCGAGTGACCTGGTCCAACTGAGTTTCTGGATCCTACAATTGAAGACCAGACCCTGACCATGGCAGCCACTCTTCATCTGGGGAGATCCTATCCAAGAGTCCAGCCAGCACTTCTCAGCTGATCTCCTCTTGCTCCTGTCTCTTCCTGCTCAGTCCAGAAGAGATAAGAAAGTGATATCCAGGGGTAAGAAAAATGGCCACTGAGTTCTTCCATGGGTGAGAAGACTTTCAATGATTAAAAAGAAAAAGAAAAGAAGAAGAAGGAATTATGGGGTGACAGCTGGATGGCACAGGACGCCCCTGGAATAGGAAAAGTGCCCTAGAGATGCTCTAGTTGAATCCTTGCCTGCCAGTGCTCAGGATAAGGGCACTGCTACCCAAGACAGTTGGTATGGAAAGTGCCCTCTGCCTCATCCAGTGAGGAACAACCACACAGCTAAGACACTTCTAATATTCCTCAGTTCCTGGAGTGGTTTGCTTCAGAAAACCTGGGCTTCTGAGTGTGGTGAGACCAAGACCCCTTTCCTTTGCTCTACAGTCAGATCACCATCCCCCTACCCCAACTATGATTAGGAAAAAAAAAGTCTCTTTTCCCTGGAGAAAACAATGCCACCTGAACTTCAGAATCTAAAACATAGCCAAGCGGGCCGGGGAGATAGCTCAGTAGAATAAGCATTTGCCTGGCAAGCACAGGTTCCTGAGTTCAATCCCCGGTACTGCAAAAAATAAAAAAATAAAATAAAATAAAATATAGCCAGAGGTCTCTAAGCAGCAAAGAGAAAAACTGAGAAGTGCATAGGGGTGAGAAGGGTTGCATTAAGGTTTTATCACAAAGGGAGCACAATGTTCTTCCTTTTTGAGTCAAACGTCTTTTTAAAAATTAAGAATTGGAGGCTAAACACTTCACTGCTTCCTCTGAGCTTACTCTGCCAGTCTATCCATCTGTCTGCTGGTAGAAAGCAGATGACACTTCTGCTATAAGCCACCCCCACTGCACCTTCCCCCACCTCCCTGTGCCTATCCAGCACCAAGTCCCATCACATTCCTTGGCTGGCTCTTTGCCCAATAAGGAAATGTCTCTCCCTATTGAAGAGTCTTGGGCACAGCTAACTTTGTCAGGCTGCTCTGCATGCCCACTCAGATATTTCTTGTTCTGTCTCATGCTTTTCACTCAGCCCTGTAATAGCTCTTGAAGGTAGATTGCATATTTCATTGTGGGGGAAACTGAGGGTTTACACAGCAAGTTTGACAGGGTCAAGATGGGTTAGGGGTCAATTCTTTGGCCCATGACATATGTTGGTCTTTTAAGTAGTGCACTCAGTCTTTAGGCTGATTCAAACAGCCTGTAGTATCTGCCTTCCCTGAAGCTGGGTCCATCCCCAGCCTACCTCCAGACCTCAGCAAGCCAGGGAAAATTCCTTTATACCAAATAAATGATGGGAGGAATCAGGCCCCAATAGCCTATCCCATATAACTGAGTCGCATATCCTTCTGGAGTGTCCTACACCCAAGTCTTTGAGCTAGTCATCTTTAAGGCTCTTTCAGATCCCACAGCCAGTAATTTGAGTTAGGCAAACTTCAAGATACATTGGTTCCTGCTATTAGCACTTCCTTCACTTTAAGAATAAAAGTCATTCTCTGAACCTCCACATACATCTCCCATCCCATCTTTGCTAGCTCCTGCTGTTGTGACTGTCAGGAGTGGATATGTGGGTCACTGTCGCTATGGAGACCTTGTTTCGAGTTACTGTGCAAACATGTCACATCTTTCTCCTTTGGTGTGAGATATGGATGCCTGGAAAATGTAGAGATTGAAGACACTTCGTGTTCTCTTGCTGGCCCTTCAAATTGGTTTCTCTGATCAAAGCCTCTTGGCAGCTTGCTTCCCACTCACATCTCTAGGAAACCTGGCTAGTCACTGCCAATGGACAAAAAGCAGCTGAAGACCCGGCTCTCTATAGATTATTGGTGGGGCAGCCCAGAGTTGCTAACACTTGGCAGCAACAGACCCTCAAGGCAGCAGCAAGCTCCTGGGGCCGCAAGCCCCTTGGTGGACTGAGCCAGTACTCCAATTACCTTCCCTACGAGACACCACTTGTCTGAAGGCTGAGGAGATGCTCAGTCAGATCCCAGCTCTCCCACCTCCAGGAGACAACATGCACAGTTTTCTGCTGCAGCCCCTGAGTGAGTGCTCATCCTCCCACACGCAGATGTCTGGATCATTAGAACTATTTTTATCATGTCTCTCTCCTGTGCAAGATCTGGCCCATCTCCCCATCGACTTTTCTTCTAAACACAGACTCAGCCTGCATTCAAAGGCTTCGTCAGTTCCTTCTCTCCCACAGGTAAGCCAGCCTTCATGCCCCTCTTGCTCAGGCCTCCTCACATCTGTGTTCTGCTTTCTGTGGTCTCCACTAACCTCTGTGGGAAGCCTGGGAAACCTCGTGCCTGCTGCTTTCAAGTAAGCTATCTTTCCTTGTATGATTTCCCCTTTCTCTTTTAGGAAGCCATCATATTCTTGAAAACCCTACATTAGCATGCTCCCTCCACAGCTGCTCATGGTATAACTACTGCTTAAAGACTTTATCTTTGGGTAGAACAGGGGATCCAGAGACAGAGCTGCTTGCTGAAGAAAACCAGATGAGGACATCTCTCCCAGTGGCCTGTTAGTTACTAGCACTTAACGGAAGCCATGAGACAGTAGACACACAGCTGCCCTCATGTGTATCTACTTGGATTAGACAAGTTCCCAATGAAGGAATTCACTGTTACAAACATTGAGAACAAGAGAAATAAGAAAAGCTTGTAAGGCAGACTCTTGACCATATATAAGGAAGAGATTTCTCCCTCACTGCTACCCAGGTGAGGCAGGACCCAAGTTAGAATATTACAAGAGCTAGGGGAAAATGGATTCTAATTCAGGATTATTCCTATGAGCTATAGATCCATGGTTGTTTTTCTTGTTGTTTTGTTTTTTTTCTTCTTCCCCTGAAGGGTAAGATGGCCTCAACTGCCAACTGGTCTTACGCTTTTCTTTCCACTCTCCATCTCTGCAGTGTGGTGGTCTTGCCAATAAGGGTCCATGGGGCATGGACATTTTTCAGTTCCTAATCTGGTGTGAGGAGAGGCAGCACCTGGATCCCCAGCCTCAGAGAGCTCCTAGTGTGATGGTAGAGACACAGGTCCTGTTCTAGACAGCTGTTCGATCGTGGGGTGGGGGTGGGGTTGAAGAACTGAGCTACACACAGTTATGCTCAAATGATATACAGAGCCAAGCAGAGCTGGGTGGACTGTTAACAAAAGTGAGCAATTGCAAATGAGGTTAGGACAATGAAATTAAAACCTGACCAGAAGGCTTCCTGGAAAGGGTGAGTGCTGAAGGAATGGTTTGGTGAAAATGAGAAGGGATTCCAGGCTGCTCACTGCTTTAGAGGTGTGCTTGTCCTAAGACCCACAATGAGAATGAATTTGTTCTTTAATGAGTCTAGTTTGACAATACTAAGTTTTTTCAAGCCCCTATTTGACTCTTAAAAATTTTGGAAGCTCCACATGATTTCAATTAAGTTTTATGGTATCCAGCATCTTATTATGTAGGGTAGCTTAAGGGAGCAAAGAACAGGGACAGGCAAAGACATGGTTTTAGCCATGTGAAGGCTTTCATTCAAGGCTTGCTCACTAAAAGAGACTGAGTCCCAGTGTTGCTCAGATAGGAAAGGGACTTTCCCAAAGGGGGACATTCTAATGCTTCAGCCATGGCTTAGTGCAGGGGTTCACTGATCCTGTAATCTTTTTCTCTCTTTAGCTATCTCTCTAGCTCTTAGCAGACTTCATTTTTCAGGCTGCCTTTCCACATGACTGGCATAAAAACCTCCAGGTTAGGGACTGTTGATCTCAGAGGCAGTGACTGTTTAGGATTAGGGCAAAAGTGGCCATACCAACTTTTGAAACCTTTTCTCAGATGTCTTTCCCATCAACTTCTGCTCATATTTTCTTTACAGAACCAAGCGACATGACAATATTTAGCTGCAAGACAGTCGAGAAAGGTTAGTATCACCTCATTTTTGTTAGTGAGAACCAGGAATGGATATTTGTCAGGGAAGGTACTGGTTTACTTTCCATGCTCATTTGATCGCCCCTGAACCAACCACTATGGCCTACCAACTGGCCCGGCCTGCTTCAGGCACTTACCCTTGTTGGAGGACGTAGTTCTAGCTGAATCCTCAGTGGTCCAAAGGAGATACTTTGGATGGGCAGATATGCTCACCATAAGAATTATCCAGCAGAGAAAGAAAACATAACAAAAATACCTTAAGACAATAAATAGCTTCAGGAATCTCCTTTCTCCCTGATGCAACACATGCCAAGTTATGCTGCAAGAACCAAATATAGCTGCTCTGAGATGATGCACAGAAAAATGGTTTAGAAAAAAAGACTTCCTGGTGGGAATGAATTAGAGCTGGGCTGCGAGGAAGATGATGAGGAAGGCGAAGGCTGAGAACAAAGCAAATGCAGAGCTCAGAACAGGACTGGCTGGGAGGAAGGTAAGATGAGTCTCAGTGTTTCTACGCTGGGCTGTTTTTCCTCCCTGTGGGTGTCTGGGTCCTCCAAAGCTACCAGCACCCTTTTCCTTTTGGGCTAACTGGCTCTTGTGTAGCCCTTTCAGCACTTTCTTGAGCTAGGTTGGGCAGGGGGAATGGAAAAGGCTCTAATGCTGAACCTCAGAAGACAGAGCAAAAGAGAACCCCTGGGAGCCAGCTCCTAACCCAATTAAGAAGTGGTTATGTGGTCATTTTCAAAGGCCAGCCAGTTACCAGGCACCTCCCAGGCGGCTTTATCTGACAGTTTGACCATTCACTGCTAAACCTGAGAATGGAAATGTGGGCTGGTGCAGCAGCTGTGCAAGGAGCCTGGACTTAGACAGCAGGGACAAGAAACTGTACTGATGAATATGATGGGTAAACTTGTGGTTGCCTTGGAAACTGACTCTGGATGGATGAGCTATGGCCCAGTGGGTAACCATGTGGAGAATGCCACACACCACCACGCACAGGCTTCACTGTGGGTGGCCAGCAGGCACCTCTGGGACCCTGCTCCAGACAGCTCACAGGCTGTATCCACCTAGGGATGTCACATATGGCAACGTGAGCACCGATTTACATCAAATTCTGAGGGGTCTGAAGAAATGTTATCCAATCAGAACAAATCTTGGTATGGCTTCCACCACGCTGAGTTAGCAGTCCTTGCAGGAATGTGGCAGTGCCAAGGCATATAACTGTGGCTGGATCCAGAACCACAGGCAGGGGATATAATGTGCCATCCTAGGGCAAGGGTGCCCCTGGCAGCAGGGTGAAGTGGCAGGAGTACTGGATGTAGTATCCACTGTGATTCCAGGCCTGTCATCAACTGACTAGGAAGCACTTGGCAAATATTCTGGTCCTAGATTCTTCTAGCCCCTCTTTTATCTCTGTTCTGGGATTTGAAACGGGACAGTCTCATCTCATTAGCTCCGTAGTTTAGCCCACTGATACCCCACCAGAGTATACAGCATGCCTCATAGAGACTAGTCCAGGCCCTTCTGAGGGCCTGTAGCACATAAGATGCTGCTGGCACTTGTTTCTTGGGGCCATCTGGCCCTGAGCTCAGGGCACTCGCAAGCACACAGGGAGGCCCCTGAAGTTCACAGCTGCCCCCAGCTGCCTGTTGCAACTACTCATTTTTCAATAGGTGCTATTTTCATTGGTCTTTATGTCCCTAGGACAAGCATGCAGGAAAAAATCTGCAGCATGAGCTTTTGGCTCAGGCACTAAGCAGACACGGTGACTGCATTTCTTCATCTCCGTTTTCTTTTTCTGCTTCTTTTCTCTCCTCTTATCCCCTCCCTCCTGGACCTGTCATGCTCCCTCTACCAGTGGCCTCCTCAGCCAGTGGCGGCCTCCCCTCACAAGGTGTAGCAGAGAACAGAGCTAGAGTTCAGGAGGGAGGCAAGAGAACCCAAGAATCTGGCTAGGGGCCATGGATAGGAAGGCAGAGTGACTATGGGGATGCCTCCTACTCTTGTCAACTCTCAAAGACACTAGCAAATATTAAAAAGGCAAAAACTAAGAAAAAGGCAGTTGTGAACTTCAGAAGCCTATGTGAATGCAGCTGCCCTGAGCTTGCCGCCAGACGGTCCTAAGCAGCAAGTACCAGCAGCACAGAGGCTCCCCTGGCATTTTGCTTGCTAAACAACCTGCCAAGTGGCTTGCGCCAGGAGGCCCTACTACATCCCTTTGAAATATGGTTTTTCTCTCTTCAATACCAATACTTGCTCTCGTTTCAATCACTATGTATTAATGCCTGAGGCAGGCAGAGGGACAGGGCATGGTGGAAGGCAGGTACCACTCTCAGGTGCCCTGTCTTGACCCTGGCCATCTCTCCATGCTCAACCTGCACCTCTACCACAGAATCTTGCACTTCCCAAGAGTAAACCCTTCACCGAGGACATGGCTGTGCCTGTTCTCCTATGAACCTTTCCTCTCAGGCTCCTCTGACTCACTTGAGATTCAGCTTATAGCCTCCCCCAGTGTCCCAGGATAACTAGGGCCATTACTGCCATGCTTTTAAGCTTCCTGTGCCAATGCCATTTGTACATTTTGTTGTGAGCTATTTATGTCTTCCCACCTAGACGTGTGCATTATTCAGGAGAGTACGTCAGGTTATGCTTTTCGAAGATGGCCACAGCTATGTGTTCATCCCATCTCACCTGCTTTTCTGCTTCCCAGCAAGAAAGAGACAGCTGGGGGGCCTGTGACTATCACAGCCCAAGCGCATGGCAGAATAATCCTTCATAACATCTGAAGCTTGATTATAAAAAAGATACCTGTCCACCTGGTCCCTTTTTGGAACACAGCCACCATGCTTCAAGAAAGCTGTGGACCCATTCAGAAGCTGGAGGCAGGTGTTCTAGTAGACAGCCCTGGTCCAGAACTCAGCTGACATTAAGCACAGATGTGCTGGAGAATGTTCAGATTCTCCTCCAAAGCTTTGGAATCTTCCAGCTGAGACACGAATATCACAGAGCAGAGATACACTGTCCTAGCCACACCTTGTATCAAATCTGGATGCTTAGAAACCAAAGTGTTCCTAAGTCTGTATTTTGTAGTGTCACACAGCAGTACTCCACCGGTGCAGGTGCAGCCTTATTGAATCACGTGTGCACTGAAGTCCAGACCTGGGACTGTTACCTAGTGGGTGCTCAGTTCTCACTGAATAAACAAACAGGTGACAATTCCAGTCTGGCCCTTTATCCCAGGAACCCACTCAGGTCTGCCTTTTTTGTTTGTTTGTTTTGCAGTAACAGGGATCAAACTCAGGACCTTGCGCTTGGCAGGCAGGCGCTTACACCACTAAGCTATATCTCTGGCCCCTAGTCCGGCCCTTTAAACATTGTCATCTTTTCTTCATCCTCTCCCAATAGTTCCACGATTCTCGGGGAACCTAGGTAGGCCAGGCCTGGCCTTGATGACCTCACTGTGCCCTAAGTCACTCAACCTTGCAAGCTGTCCCAGGTCCACAGGTTCTTGCTGGTGAATCTGCTTGGAGTTGGGATGTTCAGTACTTGCAGTCCAGAGCATCCTCCCTGATTTACTGTTGGTAAATGCTTGGCTGTTTTTCTCTTCAATACAGTTCTGCCAAGTATGCCATTAGTAATATCTGCATTTTACATGGGGACACAGAGGCCAGGAGAAGGCAAGTGATATCAATGAATAATAAAGTAGGAATTAGAGGTAGGTCTACTGATGCCAAACATAAAATCTAACTGGCACATAACTTGCAATGCTCTCTTTGTACTTGCTTTGGAGATGTCAAGCATACTAACTGAATAAGAAGAGATCAGACTCAGGTCTAATGCAGTGCTAATTAACAACAATAAAGTGTGGGTGACTACTCTTTGCCTCAGCTGTGCAAAAAGGACAGTGTGTGTTGCAGCCATAGCCATAGCCATAGCCACCCTGTGAGGGGGCACTGATGATTCAGATAAAATCAGAGACAAAGGGATGGGAGAGGAAATACGAGTTGCTCATACCTCCACACATAGTAACGGCCAGAGCAGGACTCCATACCTAGGTCACTTGTGCTCTTCTGCCCTCTTAGAAAAATCCTTTTTTTAAAAATGTATTTTGTACATTGAAGGATCTCACTACACAGCTCAGATGCACAGTGATCCTCCTTTTTTCAGCTTCCCCAGTGCTGGGATTACAGGTGTGCGCCACCGTGCCAGGTGGCTCAGTTTGCCCAGGGCAGGGCTGGTGCAGCATGTGGTACCATGGATTGAATCGTGGTCTCTGCACTTGCCTAAGCAGGAACTTAGTCCACTGAGCTATCTTGCCAGCCCAGAAAAATTATTTCTAATGATTATACTCTCAAATACAGGCACGTGAGCTACCATATGAAGTAGTCATTATCTCTATTATATCTATTATATAGGTAGGAAACTGAGATTCAGGTGATAAAGCCCAGGGCTGAGCTGCCATAAAGCAGTAACATCAGGGTTCTAAGCCATGCCTGCCATCCTCAGCGCCAACCCCACCCCACGCCCTCATTGTGCTACGCTGCATCTCAAAAGATCATCTCCGAAGTCCTTGGTGGCCAGGTCCGCCCAGGACAGTAGCTCGTCCACAGCCCACACCAGACTGACAGCTTCTCTGTAAGGTTTCATCCGATATCATCATGAAAATGAGCTGTGAGCCCCCAGTACTTGGCAGAGCTAGCTTCTGCGCATACCCCACCTCTAACTAGTCATGGCTTTATCATTATCATATCAACAGTATCCCTTGGTTATTGCAGACTGATTAGGCCCAGTCTCCCAAACAAGTGGACAGTGAAGGCTTAAATGACACAAATGCTATCATTTCAGGCCTCCATGAGGATCAAAAACCCTCACATAATGAGATTTTCTGGGGCTTTAGACAATAAAGAATTTCTCTAAAAAAAAAAAAAAAAAAAAAAGTAGGGGCCAGGGAGATAGCTCAGTAGAATAAGCGCTTGCCAAGGGCCTGAGTTCAATCCCTGGTTCTGCAAAACAAAAAAAAAGAATTTCTCTAGGCAGCCCATATTTATGCTAGCAAACAAAAGTGGCCAATGTTAAAGAAAAGCAGGAATCTAGGCAGGACTTGGGGAGCCCCTTCTATTGTCTCTAGGAAGGCCCTGACCAGTGAGATGCCTACAGCTACAGTCTCTATCTCGCCAAGTGAGGCTGCAGCCAGCGTCCTCGGCTGTGGCCTTGTCCTCTCCTTTGAGGCCTCAGGGCTTCACCCGCCACTACAGGCCTCAGTGGGACCAGGGATTCACACACATTTTGACTATGAGTCTGTCCCCTGGGTTTTGGGTACGCTCACAAGTAAACATGAAAAGCCGATTGGTTAATATAAATCCTACTGAGAACTACTTCATAGTGGTCTCCATCAGCCATGTCTGAATAGGGAGAGTCTAGGTCAGTGAGGGGAGGTGGAAGAGCTCCAGTGGGCCTTTTCCTGCACACTTAACCAAAGAGACTACTCTCTTTCCAAGCACTGGCTCCTGGTTTGAGCCTGATTGTGGTTCTAGAACACTGACTAGGGAATCCTCTATCTGCATTCACTTTAGGGCCTCCCAGCCTTCCCTGTCTGCCTGACTCCAGCTTCCCTTCAGTCCTCCCTCTATGCAGTCCCCCCAGCCCAGCCTTTGAGAACTGAATTTTCCCTTGTCTTCTCACACTCTCCTTCCTCTCCAGCCTTCTCAGGATCCATGGCCTAGCTCCACCCTCTGGCTTTGCTGCCTACTCTTGTCCCCCCGATGGGATCTCTGCCCTCCATAAGCCAGTCTTGGGATCTGCCCCCACTTGCTTGGCATCTACTTTTTGCCACATGATATCACTTATAGTTAATAAACATTATTTTATGTTAAAAAAGAAAACATTGAACTTGAAGTATTTTTCCTTAAATCAGTACTCAGGATTCCTCTATCTGCATTCACTCTAGGGCCTTCTAGCCTTCTTTGCCCGGCTGCAGCTTCCCTTCAATCCTCCCTCCTCTATGCAGTCCACCCTGTGTATCTTTAAATGCAACTTCCACCAAAAGGGTGACTTTCAGTTTATTCCAAGGCATCTTCTTATCCAAGCTTCTCATTCAACTCTTGGAGCTGTCTTCTGGAACGCTTCACCTAAGATAAGGAAGGCTTCCCCCTGCCACAGGCAAAAAAAAAAAAAAAAAGTTTCCTGGAAGAAATCACCATGGACACTGAATTTACAGCTACTCTGTGCATCAGCAACAGGAGTTTGGCCAGGAACTAAGGAGCCATCAGGGTTTTATCTACAGAGCTTTTTCTTTTGATATGCACAACCAGCAAAGGTCCTTTAGACAACAGTAGTAATTATTCCATCTTCCCACAGAGGTATCTATTCCCCTACTCTTGGTTCAGTCCCTCACTTGCCCTGGCATAGGAAGAATCCAGAAAGTGAGCAGAGCCAGAGGGTGGACCCTGCCCAAGCAGCACTTATTGCCTAAGTGGATGGGGAAAGACAGTAGAGTTGCTTGTTTTCTGCAGCCTGTGCTTGTCTATCCCTAGTAAGTTACCCTCAGCAGATGTAGCTCATTTCAAGAGTTCTCAGGCCTCTAGGTATCAACTGTGTCTTCCACAGGCTGTGGGGGTTCAGAAGCTGTGGACCTCTTGGAGGATGCAGCGGCCAACTCTCTCAACTTTACCACTGCCCCCAGCAGTTTACAGGTCACCCTTCCTGTTTCTCCCATTCTTCCTCTCTAACCAAAGCCAGCAGCCATCACCTCCCTCCCAGTCAGGTCCTTATTTAGGCTATGCTCCCCCTCAACCTTGGAAACTCTTGTATTACTCTGTCCTCGGACATTTTCACAACAGGGCCGGTCTCCAGCTAAATAGGAGTAACAGTCCGTCATACCTGGAAGGCACTTGAAAGAGATTCCCTGCAAAGTGAAAAAAAATCTGAAGTTCAGGCCCGTTCCCAAATTAGGCAGCTCAGAACTTCACAGGTGGAGACCTCAAATCAGGATATTGTAAATCCAGGTATTCCCAGGAAGATTTCACTGCTTCAGACCTCTGGAGTCTGCCACAAACATAAGGATATGTGGTCCTCATGACCACCTAGGAAGGGACATAGAACAGATGTTACCCAGTTCTAAGAAGAAAGCTAAGGTTGAGGGGTATATGCTACATAGCTGCCACTAATAGGGCTGCATCTTGAAGTCAGGCTCTATCTCCTCGGTTTTGGGGTTTTTAGTGTCAACTTGAGCTCTGTAATCACTGCCAAATACAGTGTCGATATCTGCCCCAACAGCTGACTCAGTAAGGGGACATGCAGGGTTCTGTGAACACACAAAGGTTGATGCACTGCACTGTGGCCCATTCTCCTGAGGCTGGAAGCCTTCCCTCCTGGGCCTGGTCAAACCTCTGCCAGCTCTCTAGGAATGTCCATGGACAGGCACCTCATGAAGGGCCACAAGACATCAATGGATTGACTGGGTCAAGAGCTGGCCTCCCAGGTTACAGGCCCCTATGCCTGAGTGCTCTGCATTAGCTGTAACTGCCTTAGCCTTTAGCTTAAGGTGGGGAACTGTCACATTTATTCTAGAGTACAGGGGCTGCCAAGATTTTCATCTTTTAGTTTTAAAACCAAGACAAGATGGTCACTCTGCTGACTTCTCCCTAGACCTGGCTGACACATTTTCCCTAAGGAGTCTCCTACATGCTCCCATTACCTTACTGCTGCATTGAGGGCCTGAGCAGATGCTGAGTTATCAGTGACTTGGAACTTTCCTCTTCCCTTGGGCCTGGGCACAGTTTCACTGGCTACTGGCCTGCATCTCTGCTAGCTGCATGGCCTGGGCATCTTGCAGGCTACTACTGATCGAACAGCTGCTGAACTCTTGTTAGGGACAGGGTATACAAAAGACCCTGGCAAAGCAAGGGAGCTACTACCATTCTCTCAGGAAATGTAGGGCTAGAGATACACTGGAGAGACAGGCTTCTTGAAGGTGACATATGATGGGGTAGTGTTGCCTATGATATAGCCAGAGCAAACATTCTATGCAAAGGTGCAGCTATGCAAGATTACGGCATGTTCTGAGGCCAAGCAATCAAGGTGCAACGTCCCAGAAAGTTCCCATGAAACATGAAACAAATGACACAGAAGGGGCAGGCGGGATGACTACCACACTTTGAGAAATCAGAACTCCCTGAGATTTTGGAAGTCAGTTTTGGCCATGTTCAAGAGCTTCAATAGCAGCCCAGAATCAGCAAGAATTTGGAATCTAAAAGGAATCCAACAAAACATACCCTTGCTAACACTTTCTCTAAACAGTGGATGCCTAAGGGACCAGACAGACCAGCCACAGACAGGAGTGTGCTGCCCTCTAATGGCAAGGCTTAGGTAGACCTTCCAATCTTGGGACTATTTTCACAAATGCCCTTCCATTTTCCCCCATCAACTAGTGCAGTATTTTAGAACCAAAAACTGGCCATGTAAAGTCTGAATGCTTTACAGCTAGCTCTACAACCTGTGCGGGCAAGCCATGTTCCTCAGCATCCCTTCCTCACCTCTGCCTGACCTCACCCCATCAGGTTCTCCAAAGGAAATCCTAGCGCAGGTTGCTGCACAGCTTGGGCAATGGCTGGCCAGAAGAGAAGCCAGCTTCTTGGGACTCCCTGTGGGGGCTTCAGGTATTCACTAAAGCACCTTACTCTGTCTATACAGTGGGAATGAGTGACATATTATATTTCAGAGGGTTGGTGATTAATAGAGATGCAGGAAAGTAACTTTGCCTGATCTCTAGTTTGAAAGTGTAAGGGTCTGGGTCTTAAGAACAGTGAACAGCCTGGCAGGGTGACACACACCTGTAATCTTGGCACTCAGAAGGCTGAGGCAGGAACATCATAGCAAGTTTGAGACCAGCCTGAGGTACAAAGTGAGTTCAAGGCCAGCCTGAACTGCACGAAGAGACCCTGTTTCAAAGAAAAGACAAAGACTAAACAACCTACGGGGCACACATACACCTCATTCACCCAGTAACATGACACTTCTGCTTTCTGAGACTTAAAGCTACAAGGGGTTTCCTAAACTTTTTATAGGGCTTTTTGACTTGTTACTTGTGTTCATATTGATATCCTATTGATTGGACTTGTGGTCCTCAGCTTATGCTTCACTGTTTTAGTTACTGCATTACTTTGCTTAACATAATCCTCATTCCATCCGCACTATTGCTGGGGATAGAGCCAGAGCTGTGTGTAAACTAAGCAAGTGCTCCACCCCTGAGCTGAATTTCCAAGCCTCCTAACTTCCAATACATCCCCCTGACTCTTCTACAATAATGTATAAACAAGACTATAGTAAGTCACTGACTTACAAACAAGATTCACTCTAGAATAGTCTTAAGTCAGATTTGTTTGTATCTGACAAAGTCTTACACTGGACACCTATCAAAGTTCATAAGTCAAATGTTTTAAGTCAGAGACTATATTTTGAACTTGGCAGGTCTTACTCTCACACATACTACGAGCTGGTTCAGTGTATGCTTTTAAATTCTATCATCTCTGATTAAGACAAAAGGTTTCCAAAAAAAAAGACAAAAGCTTTCTGTCTAGGAGTCAGTGGTTCCAAAATACACACCTGAGTTATCTTTGAGATATAAAATGATGTTCTAGTTCACAAGGTTTTGGATAGTTCCTAGAAATCTGTATTTTAAAGTTTCCCAGATGCCTCTGAGACAGCTAATGCTTGAGAGTCTCTGGTCTGAAAACACACCAAAGGGGTCATTAGTAATAACAATGAGTAATGCTTTTACAAAATATTAATTTTTTAAATAAAATAAATCCCAACTTTATTCAGCTGATGTTCCAAAAACAACAAATGC
>NDGN011505149.1:3431-15917 GCA_002564285.1 Tympanoctomys barrerae
ACTATGAAGACAACAATATGCAATGTATTAATTATTGAAACTGTCCTACTAATCAGTTTTGAACCTGTATCATTGCTATTTCTCAATAAAATTATTTAAAAAATATAAGTATTTTAAAAACATCCCTGTCATTCCTGAGCCACACAACACCTGCATAATCATGTAGTTCCTACTGAATAGACCCTAACCTCATAATTGATTGTTCAGTCATGATTCACTCTTTTATTTCCTGAATTAAAAAAGGCACTTAAAGGGCTTAAAGTAACTAGAAATTGTAATTTCTCACCACAAGAAGCTCAGTTTACTAGAGGGTAACAAGACAGTAATATATATGGAAATGGAATCCAGAAAGCTTCAGCCTATAATTATCTGCTAATGTGGGTGACTAAGATTCCAAGATCTGTAGGAATCCAAAACTAGGAGCTCAGGGAGGGGGGCCACTCTAGGGCGGCCCCTCCCACCTTGGGTCTGGGCTCTGCTGCGGCCTCGGACATCTGGCTCCTCCTTCTCCTTCACACTGACCATTCTTCATGGGTCTCCCTCTCAGTCTGATTCCTCTTCTGGTGCCTTTAACTGTCACCCTGCCCTTTCCCTCCCCACTGTGTTGCCTCTGATTATGTGGCTCTCATCTTACAACATGAAAATAAGTTCTTCTTACAGTTATGATTGCACTGAGTCACACCTTTCATCCACTTCTCTGCTCATGTCTTCTTCCACTGGGACAGTATGTGTAAAAGTTCAGCATGTGCCTCCTGTGGTCGGTCGTTTGAGGTTTGCACTCGGACTCTGCTAGTTCCTAGATTCAGAGAAGTTCTATATCTTTCTTATGAATACATTTTCTCAATCATGAACTAGAACAAATAACAGCAGCTGTACTACTGGGTTATTGTAGGGATTAATTGGATGAATAATGTAGTCCCTCAGAATTGCACCTGAGAGTACATGCTCAGGAATTGTTCTTCTTTATCCTTCCTGAGATAGGGTCTGGCTCTGGCCATTCAGGCTGGCCTTAAACTCACTATGTAGCCTGGGCTGGCCTCAAACACGAGGATCTTCTCCTGCCTCAGCCTCCCTCCTCCTCGTACCAGCTCAGTACTCTTTCATCCAAATTCACTTTTGCTTAAGAACATGAGTTTCAGGTGAACTCTCCTAGTTATGTGTTTTTAAAAGTTTTATGGTATCCTCAGCTTAAATAGTCACAAGTAGAGCATACTAGGTTAGTAACTGTTTTTTCTTGGTGCTTTAAAAACATTATGCCATGGGCTGGGCAGATGGCTCAGTAGAATAAGTGCTTGCCTGGCAAGCGCAGGGTCCTGAGTTCAATCCCCAGTACCAAAAAAGAAAAAAAAAATATTTCATTGGCATTAGCCTTTATTTTGACTTTAGGAAGTCCGCAGTTAATCAAATTGCTAATGTTCTTACGGTAATCTATCATTTTTCTGACAGCATTTTAATGTTTTATGTATATATGATAGACCCTGGTTTGCATATGATGTTTCCAGCTACTCTTTTCTCATTACTTGTCCTATTTTGTGTTTAGAGGATATATTTTTAGTTTTCCTTAGCTTTTGGAAGTTCTATGGCATTTATTACTTTTTTTGTCATTCTCTGCATTTTCTTCTAAGGGACACTTCATTAGACACATTTAGAGATGTTCAACGTTTCCCTGGAAAATGTCGCTGCCTCTTTATTTGTACCTCCTCAGCTTGGTGCTGGGTTCTAGGTGAACAATTTAGAGTACTTATACTTTCACCGATGCTTCCACGTGGGAGTTTATTTTATTTCATTTCAAACAACTATATTTGTTTTATTAGATGTCCAGCCAGTCCCTTTTCACACTTTCCCTCTCTGTTTATTTTTGGTTCCATCACTCATTCTTTGTTAAAAATTGAAACTTGTATTTTTCTATCTTTTTTACATCCCCCCCCACATTTTTAACTATCCGTTCTATGCATCTGTGCTTAATTTCTCTTTTAGCTTTCTAATTGTCTTGCAAAACAAGCTTTGTTTAGAGGCATATATGAAGTTTGCTTCCCCTCTTTTCCTAGTAAGCTTATTTTTCAGCAGTTGTTTTCAGCATCATCTCCTCCTTCCACTCCACGAGATTAGACTTTATAAATATGCACCAGGGCTCCTGTTCTCTTAATGCTTTCTTGAGTAACTGTTACTTGTAGTTTACCTAAGTTGGCATAACAGCCCAGCTCCAATTTTGTTGCTTTACTTCAAGATTTTTCCTTTTGTACCAGTATCTCTTCTTCCAAGTCTAAACCTTTCTGGAATTTTCCACACTTCTATAAAGTAGACTTTCTAAAAACGTGTGACCACGTTTCTACTCCCTTAGAACCCTCAATGGCTCCTCACACGGTTCTGCGCATGGTTTACGAATCCCTTTCTGGGGGTTCCCGCCACGCTCCCAGGCTGCACCCCACAGCTGGCACCGGGAGGCTCCTGCAGTGCTGGGCGCGCGCTGTGCTCTCGGACACCCTCAGTGTTCTGGTGGGAGCACTTGCTCCACATCTTTCCCCTTCTCCGCCCTCGCTCTATGTGTGCTGAGTCAGCACGCTCCTGAGCTCAGAGCTTCCGGAAGAAACCGCCAAGACCTGTTCTGCCCCCTTACTCGCCCCTAGCCAGAAACTTGGGAACAACCGCTGCACCTGGCTCACGCTGTCCCTGTTTGTTGGTGCTCTGCCTTCCCCATCACTCTTGGGGTTACCTGAGGTCACAAGCTTGCCCTTCCTTCTACCTGGTTGCCTCCTTCTCCCCAGGACGTAGTGTCGCTCCTACCATGAAACACACACTCAGATCTTGTTGAGCTAATGTGTGAATGCACGTGGTATGCTGGGTAACTAGTGTGCGCTGCGCAAATGTCGGGGTAGCAAAGAGTGGGATCAGAGAAAGGGTTTATGGAGGCTTACCACAAGGCCACTTTATGGAAATATTGACTGATTGATTTTTGGTACTGGGAATCAAACTCAAGATCTTACACTCACCAGGCAGGCGCTTGTGTCACTGAACTATCTCCCTGGCCCTTTTTAGGGTTGCCAAATCCCACGTTAAGGATAAGGGCTTAGTTAGGGAAACTTAGCCAAATGCACTGAGTCCCAACTTATGTAAAAAAGTGAGTATTGTCAAATTTGCAGTGAGTATTGGTACAAGACAGGAAAGAGACAGGGAACTCCCTCCCCGGAGTGCACACTGCACTGTGGGGGACACACACGAGTAAGTGACAATGCCAGTGCAGCACAGGATCTGCTGACGGAGGTGGACGGGCAGAGGCCGCAGGGAACAGGGAGGAGACGTGATGGCTTCTCATGGGTACTACGGAAAGGGCACCCCGGAGAAAGGGGGGCTTCATGGGAGTCGCTGGGGATGAGGAGGACTCTGAGCGCAGACGCGGAGGATGACCTTGCAGACAAGGATGGCAGAGAGGGATGCATGCGACATGAATGTTCCAGATTGTGTCCCTGTAGGGCCCGGGGATTTGACACTGTGAGGTACAGGTGGTGTGCGCGGAAACTACCTTCAGCGTTCGAAACGTCGCTCGGGTGCTGGTTTCTTGAGCCCACTGGTGCCCTGCGCTGGCTCCACTGAACACTGCGCCCACCCTGGCGAATCTCAGGCTGCCGCGATTGCAAATGAGAGCAGCCACAGACGCCCCGACCCCAGATCAGTCAGTAATTATAAGTGCTTTTCGTAAACTGTGAGTTCTTTTCCTTATTTTGATCAGGATGATGTAAATATTTAAGAATAACTACATAACTACTGAACTCTTTATCTTTATTCACAACCTCTGAAGATTAAATAACCCACATATATATTTAAAGAACTAAAGCGAAAGTTCAAATAGTCCAAAAGCAAAACCCCTCAGCTTTCTTTGTCCCCAGAGAAAGGAAATCTTCTACCTTTTTATGTCATCTTCAGCAGCACTGACAGCTCTGCGAGGTTTAATTCAGAAGCTTTGAGTTCACTCATCTCAATAGCTCTAAAAATGGATGAAATTTCTGATTCCCCAGTACCTTGTGCCACAAGGGGGTAGGGGTGCTCTGTGCAAGCCTTTGCTAGGTGCTCTTCCTAGACAAATGTCCTCACTAAAATGCTAGAGTTTTAAAAATATCACATATTGAATTTAATAGATATTTAATAGATAGCTTCATACCAGCTAAATTTCTACTATCATTTTTCTTATCATTAACAACTGTACAGAGACTTCAGCAGAGATACAAGGGCCAGCATATCTGAGGTCTGTATCTTTGCTAATGATCAGCAGTGTAGTTGCAGAAGGGCCAGAGAGGTGACCTTATGGCTGGAAGATTTGGTTACAAAGGCTACCTTTCATTAATGCAAACAGATAGCCACAAGGCTATGTGAAACTTCTACCACTGGATCTTTATTGCAGCAAGCTATCTTCTACGTATACCCATTTAAAAAGAATTTCATAAAAACCTTCTAAAATATCTTCTGTCCATTATGCACTTCTTGAACAAAGAAGAAAACAAACTACTGAATGAAAGGAGCTGACTAATCCCTTAAACATGTTTTAAAAAGACTGCATTGCCTTCCTGCCTGCCCCTTAAGCAACATGCCTTTTAAAAATAACTAGGTGGAGGATACACCAGGAAGTCGATGATGTCATCTCGCGTAAGGTGTCCTTCCCCGGTGCTGAGGTTGTCCAAGGTACAGTTCATCGAGATACTCTGTGTGACGCACACACGCACACTCTCGCACGCATGCACGCACAGCGGGGACACTGGGAATTCGTCCGGGGACACACAGACCAATTATGTACCTGTGGTTTTACAGAGCTAACAGATTCCGCCTGCAGTGCCTTGGCCCTGCCACCCCATTTCTTTCATGTTCTGGAAGCCCCGACTGCCCAGCACCCACCCTTCCTTTGTATTCCTTACTCTTTGGCTTGGAATATTAACCCATCTGTGCCCTGGATTCAAGAAGCTTCATCTGCTGTGTGGACTTCAACATGATGTACTTAAGGTTTTGCCTAGAGAAGAAGAACAAAGCCTGTATACGCGGTGGCTTGAGTAGGATTGTGCGCAGCGGCGTGCTCCCCTCTCCGTCCGCGGAGCACAGCCGCGCCTGGCCCATGAGCAACCTGCCTGTAATAAGTGACAGATTCCCTCCATAAAGGAAAGGCCCGGGGAGAGCAGCCCACACCCGCACAATAGTGAGGCAGGTGCTCTGGTCAGGCTCTGGCCCACTAGGAAACGCCTCTGGAATGCATGACCAATTTGGTTTCAGAACAGAATACTCCCTTTAATGGACAGAAAACACTAACCTTTTCTTTTTCCTTCTCCCCTGCCCCCACCCTAATGACTCCCCAGTTTCAACAAGTCCCCTTTTCACTTTAACCCTTTCGAAGGCTAAAGAGCCGGGCCTCCGCATGCACCCATTCCTCTATAGATTGCTTAGCTAAGCGCCCAAGAAGAGGAGTGAAAATTCGTGGGCCTGAGCACACGCTCACTCCTGGGGACACAGCGCTGTGTTATCTTAGGTCACTTTTTGTGAATTATTATTATTATTTTTTTTAGCAACTTCAAGAAGAGTACTTTCTGAGAAAGGGCTGAAGTATGCAAATTCCTGCAAGAAAAGGGGCCCTGGAAGGCCAAGTATACTATTAAACATGAAATAACAAAATCACATTAAAATTACATGTATCTTTATAAAGACTGTATAGTGCCTCAGTGAAATTTTAAAAATCTCACTTTGAGGCATCCTAAGTTTGTAACATTGCCCTGATACTCACTAAATAAAATAGAACACTTTTGTTATTACGGGGAGTATTATTCACACATATATGTTGGGGACAAAACTGAATTTTGATATGCCTAAATAACCTTTATTTGGGAGAAAATAATTATTTGATATCGAAATTAAAGTCTACACATACATGCCCTAACTCTTGAGGAAGCAAAATTTAAGCAGACGTGTACGATTTCTACACAATACTACTTGAAATGCAGTGATGGAGAAAGACATATATTAACAGTAATAGTGGCTTTTCCTCTGAGAGTTGTTGGAAGTCATCTTTGAAGTTAAGCTCATTTATCATGGGGAGAATAGACCCCCCAAAGTACAGCAGCCACCGCATCGTGCCTGAGGCAGAGTGGGAGATTTCTAAGTAAGAAAACATTTTCAGAATGTGTTCAAGACTACACCGATAAATCCTGAAACAAGAGTTTTAATTACAGAGGATGGCAAAGCTGAGATTTTTCAAATGAACCCAAAAATATGACTCCAGAGCGATGCTCCCCCATTCTTGGGATGCCCATTGCTTAGTGGACGCCTATGTCTTCTTTCTTCATCTGAAAGCAATGCATTGAGTTCTAAGCAGGACTCCTGGAGGATAGCCTCATTGGTAATATAGTATTGCGAGAAACAATGGGAGTGAAATGTAGTAAATCAATGTATATGCACGTATGAAGGGCAAAGAATATGAAAGGTGCACCATGAATTCCATGGGAGTACATCGCAGATGTCTACACGGGGCAGCGTGTTCTGCATGTGCAGCAGATCCCACGCATGCGCAGCAGATCCCACGCATGCGCAGAGGATGTGTTCTCCACTGGCTTAGGCCCTAACAACTTCTTTAAGGAAAAAAAAAATATTAATATCATTATGTCTTAGGAATAAAAAAAAACACTTATTTTTTGAAGAAAAATAAAGCTAATGAAATTAGAGGTTGCTTAAATCAGAGGCAATTAAAATGCACACATTTCTTTTCCTAGAATCTGAAATTGTATTCAACATTTGCAGTACAATGCCTGCCTGTAGGATAAATACTTTAATGGGTTTTGTGATTTGGCACTAAAAGCATAACAAAATCCTACAGCTGTAGCCTCATTTTTCTCCACACTCAAGCTATTTCTTCTTAAATTGCATATTTTATTTTTGAGAACATAAAGTAGGTTGTACACCTTTGAGAACCAATTTCCAATGCAATAGGTAGTTGTACATAATTACAGGAGTTTTAGAAACTGAAACAGGAAAATAAAATAAAATTCTTTTCCACACAGGTCCTTCTTAAGGGCTGGGATTAAATCACCACCAGAATCTCTTTAATTTCGCCCTTTTTAAACAATAAATGATGTACTCTGACCATAACAGAGGGTCGTAAGCACCTTGAATTCTTCTGGTGTGTAGTCATTTGTTATTAATTTAGCACTTGGGCTACACAAGTAGAAGAACAGGCTTTTATACATTTCTGTACTTTCTACATTTCTTTCCTCACATGTCCCACGCTGTGGGGGCTTGTGTTTGCTTAGGGATTGGGTGTAGGTGGCGTTTTCTTTTTTGGATCCATACTTGTGCTTCTTAAAATTTATTAGCTCACACACTTAGAGTGAGGCTCAGGACCAAGAGAACATCCAGCTTCTGGACTCGAGGAAGAAGATCTCAAACTTTCAGGAGTGGACGTGAGAGGAAGCCTCAGTCGCGAATGGCAACGGCCTGCATCCACCTTTGCAGACTTCGGGGGCTTGCTGCGGCGGGAAGCAGGCTTGGGCCCTCAGGCAGGAGGGGGCTTTGCTCCCGGGTCTTTGTGGGAATAATTTCACAACTGGAGCTTCTGGATTCCAGAGTATGTGGTAAACTGATCAATCATTTTATTTTCTTTGCTTCCTGTGCCTAACAGGAGAGATTTTATTTCTACTATTTTTATTTATTTTTTGCATCTTAGTGATATTTATTTCAATGACTTTGAGCTGCTCTAACAATCTGGTTAAACAAAAAAGTAAACAAGGCCAGAAAAATATGTAGTGAAGATAAGAAGACAGAAGAAAGAAAGAAAAAAAAATAGAGTGAATTTAGCTTGAGTTTCTTTTTTATTACCTTCATGAGGGTTTCTAGAAATCCTCATTTCAATTTTAAGAAGGATTTATTTGCCCCACACTCAATAATACACTTAATAATTTTATTCAGAATAGCAGACTCTCTTAATATTCAGAATCCATTCACTAGAGATTGAAAGAGTTTTAGAACTTCCTACCATCCTTTCCAGTAAAAGATCAACTCACGCTATTTGGTCACTAGGTACAGTTAGAGGGAGGGCTTCGCCCTGAATAGTACCTGTGAGGGTTGCCAAGCAGCTGACCAAGTGGCCATTTCTGAGACTCCACAAGGATGAATTTGCTGAGAAGGATCAGCTTTACAACTCAGAGAAGGAGCGGACTGTAGTTTATAAGACGCATCTTCTATGCCTATTATTTCCTTCTCTCTTGTAACACAAAACTGTCACTCAGCGACTCTTAAAATCAATAAAGTATATATCAGATGTCTGCAGATCTATTTTCCTTAAACTACAGGCTTAAAAATGAAATGTGTGCAACAAACATACATGAAAGGAAATATATTGGAGAATTTGGGTCACTTTTCTCTGTAGCAAGATGAGGAAGCATTTGTGTCAGAGGTGAGAAACAGGTACGTTAATCTGAGCATGACAAGGAAGTGTAAGGATTTTGGTCCTCTTAGCCACTTAGGGACAACAGCAACAACCCCGCTTGGATAGTGGATGAGCTAGTGTTCCTAGAACCAACATCTTTCAATTTCAAAAGGCAAGTAGGAAAAAATTCGATGTTGATATTCCCATTTGATGGAGGAGAAAAATGATAGCACAGATTAGAGCAGGTCAGATCTGTGATTGGACGACAATGCTTGAGAGAAGTAGTGGATGATGGGAGGAGGACACCAGCCCCCTAGAATGTAGAATGACTTTCTCCTGTAGGTGACTTTGGAAATGTCACTAAAGTTTACTGACCCTCAGCTGGCAATTGTGCAATGCTTTTGCTAGTAGTTAGTGTTCTTCCACTGCTTCTACTAATTCCTCGTGCACTGCTAGATCAAGTGCATGCGATACTTCTGCTAATAAATAGTCTGTATGAAGGCAGGGACACAGTTAGGTTTTGTTACATCCTGCTGTCAGTGTTGGTCTATCTGTTTGGGTATGTGGTGAGTTTTATCCGCTACCTCCTCAACTCTTCTCCAATGCCTTTCGTACAAACATATCACAGTATCTGATAAACAGTTACATGAAACCACTTTCTTGAAGTTCCCAGCATTTTGGAAATCTATGAACTTATAAAAATCTAATTAGGAAAAGCATAAATAAGATAAATTCTGCTGTTTTTGATAGAATCTTAGAAATCCTTCTTGCTTGATTCTTCTCCAGGGCATCATAGCCCCCCAAACTCCACCACAACAATTAGAAAACGATGGATGTGGCGAAGTGATCTCTTTCACATTCCCTTGCGTGTCGTGCAGCCTGGGAATTGACTAAGCGCATGTGGCAGTGAGATGCTGGAAGGGCCCATAACAGGAGGAGAGGCCCACGCGCCAGCCGCAGTTGGCCTGTTGCCCATTTTGGTAGATAAACTTTTGTTGTAACAGGACCTTCATTTATATATTTTAGAACTGTAACAGTGGTATTGAATAGTCGCAACAGGGATTTCATAACTTGTAAATGCAAACATATTTCCTCTCTGGCCCATTACAGAAATATGTCAGATCCTCACCTGTCTCCCTTCTCAGCTCACGCTTTGACTCACAGAGGCCGAGTCCTGATCTTCCACCTCTACAGGAAGAGTCGTGAAGAACCGCACGGACAGCGAGGTGATTCATAAGCGTTCTCTGAAGTCCCTGCTCAGCTGTTAAACAAAATTGAGGGAGTGTGATGAAATGTTTATCTGACCTGTCAAGTACTATTCACCATATATTCTATTCTCACCCATATTTCAATAAAAATCTTATTGTTTTATATTTAATTTGATAATGTGGCAAGTTGTATTATAAGAGACCAGAATATAAATTATTGTAAGACTAGGTAACAGGTGTCGGTCTTTGTGACATCTCAGCCTACACATAGGTCATTCTGTGCTGTGTAAGGAAATGTTCATATATATTAATTAATTTTATATATTAATTTTATATATTAATAGGTTGTCATCTTTTTATTTTTTATTTTTCGTTTTGTGTATTTGGTACAGGGTCTCACTACAGATTGGACTTGTGGTGATGCTCCTGTTTTCAGCCTCCCCAGCGCTGGGATTAGTCATGTGCCATCATGTCTGGACTCTGCTCTCCACTCAGCGTACCCCAGGGGCGGGACTGGCATGATGTGTGGGACCAGGGATCAAATCCTGGTCCCTGCACTTGCCAATGCAGGTGCTGTGTCCGCTGGGCTATCTTGCTGGCTCTGTCATCTTTTGTTGTAGTGAAATCATCCTTTTTCTTCAAATAGTTCTTATTGTTCTCAGATCTTTTAAAAGTAATATACAGAAATTCAAAGTGAAGAGTTAAACCACATATTGTGTTTATTATTTTAAAAACACATTTGTGGTTAGAACTACAGTTATAGATTGGGATTTGTATTTCACAGGTAAAATAGTCATACATCTTTAATAGAAGTATTTAAGCTATGTTTATATTTTATGGGTTATAGTTAGATAGTAGCTATATTGATATGCTTAGTAGGTATAAAAATATTTGTAACATACTTTTGTGAACTTGTTCAATACAGACACGGTTTTCTATTTTTTAAAGTAGGTTACTTACATTCTAGAATCTTCCCCATGATTAAACAGAGTTACTATCTAGGGCCAGAGTATAGTCCTGTTGTTAAGATTTACATAAAATAGATTGATATAGTGAAAAAACTAGTGTGTTTTCAGAATGTAGAAGTTTCTGAGTGATGAGTGTGCGATTCCTTTGGATTCACGCCCAGCTGCACTCCTTAACTGTGTAAGTTGAGGAAAGATTTCACACGTCACTTGCCTCTCCCCTTTGCCTCTCCTCCTCCTCAGGTTCCTGCGAAGCAAACACTAATGCCAACAGTGCCCTGAGCAACACTGGCCCCGTGAGGTGATGCCCTCAGAACTCTCGGACGGGGCCTGGTTCAATAAGAGATGCCCTGCACTCAGCACTGGGGTGTGGTTTGTAAGCTCTGCTTACTTTTGTCAGATGGACTTGTGGGAGAAAAGTGCCTCAGACTGCTAACACCTTGAAAATCTTGTTGTAATTTGGTATTGGGGAGATATGCAAAGAAACAAGGAGGGTGAGAAGGGAATTGCTTTAGCCAAAATCAGAGACGATGAAGTTGTGGTCATAAGTCAGGCTCCTGAATATTAAAATGCATTCACATCCTCACATTCACATGCACTATATATTTAGCATCAAATTTAATGGTATGTACATTAAACACCAGCATCTAAAAAGCTGAAGTTTGTATTAAGTTCTTATACTTATTTCAAAATGTTTTCTAGAAATTTAACAAGCACAGTTCTCCACACAAGGCACTGTGAGGAGCACGCTTCAGTACAGAGGGTAGCAGAAAGGGTTTCCAGTGCACTTCACCTTGTCTGGACACCCAGAGAATTCAAATGATTTTTTTAATATATATAACAGAAATTAAGCCATAAGGGAGAATCTCAAGCATTACCAGAAAAAGAGCTGAAATTCTGGGTTGAGTTTTTGAGGTTCAAAAGAGTAAATATGAGAAAAGAATCTAGAGACCATTTTACAGCGAGCTGCACTTATTGTCAATTGGATTCGTCCACCAGAGGTCATTGGATGACCGGGTGACATATTTCCCAACACCTTTGAAATGAAAAATCACCACACCCTCTGGTCTTTTTAAAGAAATTGCAATTTAGTCCCCCCAAAATGGGTTTAATGGAGTTGAAAACTTTGGGGGACCATAAAACTTTGCACTGTGATAGTTTGTCTTAAGATGAATTACTTCAATCCTGCCGAGGCTCTGGGGTCGTGACTGGCCACATGATAGCGCAGCATCAGGAAAAGAATTTGCTGCAAATGTGCATTTTATGGCTGTGGTGCCCACTCCTTGTTAGGTTATCATACAGCGCTGAGTTAGAAATGGCAGGCTCTATTGTTGTCGCTGTTTCACTCTCAAGTTCTGACGCTTATTGTGGTGATCTTGGGAAATCATATACATAATATTTAGATGCTTCTTTTTCCACTACATTAGATAAATGACACTTAGCACATGGGATTATTGTGAACACTAACAAAAACGTCTTAAGTATATTTTATCAATTACCTATTGCTGTGTAATAAACTACAGTCCCAAAATGTCATGACATTTATATTTCTGTAGTTTTGCAGGTCAGGAATTGGGGTACTGCTCAGCTGTGTTCTCTCACTCAGAACCTCCCACAGCACTACAGGTGAAGATTTGGGCCCCCGGGTGACAGACACTGTGAGACACAAGTGGGAAGGAGCACAGCTTGCCTGGTTTAGGAAGCCACCGGAGAACTGTTGGACCGAGGGTCTCAGTCCGCATGGCTTTTGGTTAAGACCCCTCTGTGCTCCGTGCTCTGTGCATCTTTCCATGGGGCAGATCCTAACTAGGTGGCCTGCCTTATGCATGTGAGAAAGTATGGGGGGGAGAGAGAGACGGAGACAGAGAGAGAGAGAGAGAGAGAGAGAGAGAGACAGAGAGAGAGACAGAGAGAGAGACAG